>VFSX01000114.1:239327-246827 GCA_016618255.1 Chlamydomonas sp. UWO 241 | reverse complement strand
AACCCCCAACCCCCAAATGCTGAACCCTAAAACCCGGCGCCACCGAGAGTCAGCTGAACCAAGACCCTGAAACCCCTAACAGTCAACCCTGACACCCCAAACCGTCAAAACCTTTAAACCCTAACCCCCTGACCTAACCCCTTCCAAAAAATCGTAACCGGTCATATGTACCCCCCCCCTTTAGGTGCGCTCTCTGTTTGCCGCCACCGAGAGCCAGGACGAGGTTATGGAGGCGCCCCTCCCCTCCCCCCCTTGACACACACACTCACACACACACACACACACACACACTCCCCACACACACGCACACGTCTGCGCTCACGACCCTCTCTCGTTAGGTGCGCTCGCTGTTTGGCGCCACCGAGAGCCAGGACGAGGTTGTGGAGAAGCTGGAGCAGCTGCAGGAGCGCGTGCGCATCGTGAAAACGCTCTTCAGGGACAAGGAGGTGCGCAGGGGTGGCATGGTCGTGTGTGTGTGTGTGTGTGTGTGATGAATGCATGTGTGTGATGCATGTGCGTGTGCGTGTGTATGCGCGTGTGTGTTTGCGTGCGCATCGTGAAGACACTCGTCAGGGACAAGGAGCTGCACAGGGGTGGCAGGCGTGGTCATGTGCTGCTGCAGCTGCAGGCTTGTGTGTGTGTGTGTGTGCTGCATGTGTAGGCGTGTGTGTGTGTGGTGGGGGGGGGGGCATCATCAGGGAAGAGGAGGTGCGCAGGGGCTGCGTGTGTGCGATAGCCAAAAACACCTCGTCGGGAGAGTTTGCCTGGGGTATCTCGGTCATACCTTGGTGGGATGGTGTTGTGTTGGGGTGCGCTCCCTACCACAGCCCCCTCTATCGTTACCCGGCGATACAAGCTACACCCACAGTGTAATGGCTTTGTTACAATGCTAAACAAGTGTGCACAAATTGCATCACATTGTAACAAAGCCATTACACGGTCGGTGTAGCTTGTATCGCCGGGTAACACTAGAGGGGGCTGTGGTATGGCTGTGGAAGGGGTTTGAAATGTTTTGGAACACTGGCTGTTCCCTTGCGCCCAATCATGTTGTTCATGAGCTCAGTGTCTTACTCGTGGTGTACTTATTACCACACGCCAGTGATTTCCTTTTCGGTTCTCCACAGCCATTTGGCTGTACTCCAGCTGTACTTTGACCTTGCACACAGCTCAACCCATCCAGTGGATTGTTTGTCTGACAAGCCTGCCAGACAGAGCACGTCAACAGCTTCCAAATGACCTATGCATGAGGAAAACGGCAAGCGGGAGGTCAACGGTCAACGCGGTCAAAGCAAAATCCGGCTGTGGAAGAATTGATTTTAAAAACCCTGTAAAGGAAATCGATTAACGGAGGCGCGTTCTCGTCGCCGAGCCCTGGACCCAGCAATGCGGCGCTGCTGGTGACGAGGATCTCCGTGCCGCTGACGAGCGGGGTAAAATACGACTGGCCCGACTCCTGCTAGACTGCCCCTCGGTGGAACACTTCAGGAGCGGCTTGCCCGGCGCTGCCATGGCTTGGCGAGTAGCCGCGGCGCTGCCGCGGCCCGTGCTGGGAGACGGCCCTTATCCTCCCCCCATGCAGGACGCCATGCGGCACCGATCTCGACGAGTTGATCGACGAGCGGAGGAGCTGGCGCCCGTCAATGCATGCTGGACATTGGTCAAGATGGCTGCCCGTGGAGGCGGGCTACCATCACGGCTTCAGCGGTGGCGACCGCCGAGGCAACACAGAGTAAATCCGCTTCACCAATCGCAGCGTTCGTCACCGCGTCATCCTCGGGGTCGCTCGTCTGCCGGTGACAGGCGTTGGAAGGTCTTCAGGCAGCCTCCATGACAACTCTGTCGTCCATGCACCCCTGGAGGGTGGGACCTGGCCATGCATGAGGCATGGGGCGCCGGCTGAGCCCCATGCAAACGAGAGCTGGACAGCCATGCACTGCCAGGCGGGGACCGTTCCAGTCAGCGCCAGTCGGCTCTGCCGGCTTGACTGGCCACAAGGCCACTACTGTGACCCTGAGGAAGGTCCTCTCCTATATGCTCCTTGCCAGACATGTCTCTCAGAGACCGCTGTTTGGGGTAGTCTAGCCGGCGGGAGCGGTAGTCTATCGGCCGGGAGCCGGCGGTACTCTAGTACTTAAGTGTGCTGGAGTATCGGCGGGTGTCTCTAGTAGAAGAGTAGCCTGCTTAGCTGGAAACCCCGTGTTACTGTTACTGTAAAGGAAATCACGGCACACGCAGACCACTGAGTTTATCATCGCGACCATCCCCACGCACCTGGGCATGGACGAGAGCGGCGGACTGACCCCCCACCACCCAATTTGTGTTTGTTTGCGCCATGTCCTTCCTCCCTCCCTGCTTGTACAGTGCTATACATGTAGCACGCGCTCCTTATGAATGCACGGCCACACGCAGACCACCGAGTTCATCATCGCGACCATCCCCACGTACCTGGGCGTGAACGAGAGCGGCCGGCTGCTCGAGGCGCTGCGCCTGGAGGGCATTCCGTGCAAGCGCATCGTCGTGAACCAGGTGTGAAACTTTGTTGGGTATAGACACCGCTATCCCATGTAAAAAAAAGACAGCGGGGGCAATAAAACAGCTGGGGGCTATCCTTTGTGGGCCCGCCATCCCCCGCGGGGCGCTATCCTTTTGTCACGGTATGTCCGCGCGCGTCGGCGAGTCGCGGTGCACCGCCGCCGCCACCACCACCACAGCACACCACCAACAACAACAACAACAGAAGCAGCAGCAGCAGCAGCAGCAGCAGCAGCAGTAACAGTAACAGTAACACGGGGTTTCCAGCTAAGCAGGCTACTCTTCTACTAGAGACACCCGCCGATACTCCAGCACACTTAAGTACTAGAGTACCGCCGGCTCCCGGCCGATAGACTACCGCTCCCGCCGGCTAGACTACCCCAAACAGCGGTCTCTGAGAGACATGTCTGGCAAGGAGCATATAGGAGAGGACCTTCCTCAGGGTCACAGTAGTGGCCTTGTGGCCAGTCAAGCCGGCAGAGCCGACTGGCGCTGACTGGAACGGTCCCCGCCTGGCAGTGCATGGCTGTCCAGCTCTCGTTTGCATGGGGCTCAGCCGGCGCCCCATGCCTCATGCATGGCCAGGTCCCACCCTCCAGGGGTGCATGGACGACAGAGTTGTCATGGAGGCTGCCTGAAGACCTTCCAACGCCAGTCACCGGCAGACGAGCGACCCCGAGGATGAGCGCGGTGACGAACGCTGCGATTGGTGAAGCGGATTTACTCTGTGTTGCCTCGGCGGTCGCCACCGCTGAAGCCGTGATGGTAGCCCGCCTCCACGGGCAGCCATCTTGACCAATGTCCAGCATGCATTGACGGGCGCCAGCTCCTCCGCTCGTCGATCAACTCGTCGAGATCGGTGCCGCATGGCGTCCTGCATGGGGGGAGGATAAGGGCCGTCTCCCAGCACGGGCCGCGGCAGCGCCGCGGCTACTCGCCAAGCCATGGCAGCGCCGGGCAAGCCGCTCCTGAAGTATTCCACCGAGGGGCAGTCTAGCAGGAGCCGGGCCAGTCGTATTTTACCCCGCTCGTCAGCGGCACGGAGATCCTCGTCACCAGCAGCGCCGCATTGCTGGGTCCAGGGCTCGGCGACGAGAACGCGCCTCCGTTAATCGAGCCCCAAATGAGCCAAATGAGCCAAAATAACCGAGGAACCAGCTCCCCGACACCCCTTGTGGTGCGGAGCCAAATGAGCCAAATGAGCCAAAATAACCGAGGAACCAGCTCCCCCACACCCCTTGTAGTGCGGAGCCAAATGAGCCAAACGAGCCAAAATAACCGAGGAACCAGCTCCCCGACACCCCTTGTGCTGAGGAGCCAAATGAGCCCGAAGAACCAGAGAACCGAGCTCCCCCACCCACGCGCCCCCCACCCAGCAGCAGCAGCAGCAGCCAAAAGGCTGCATCACACACGCCATTGCCCGTCCCGCTGACTAATTCTCTTTCTGCGTTTCGTTCCAGGGCGCCTGGGAGACTGGGCAAGGCATCCGGCATACTGACCCCGACCCCCCTTTGCACACAGCTGTAAAACCCGTCATGGATCATCAACACACAGGTCATTGGCGAGTCCCAGGGCGCCGCATACCTCAAGATGAAGCTCAAGGACCAGGAGGCCAGCCTGGCGATGCTCGAGAGCGACAGCGAGCTCCAGGCGTTGCGTAAGATCACTGCACCGCTAGTTGACTTGGAGGTGGGTCTCTCTCTCTCGCGCGCGCGCTCTCTGTCTGTCTCTCACTGTCTCACTTTGTCTCTCCCCCTCTCTCTCTTTCTATGTGGCGTTGGATTTGATTGTGATTAAGGGTTTAAGCGGGGGTAGGGGTCGGGGCCGAAGGAGGGACGAGCTCAAGGTGCTGCTCAAGATCACCGCACCGCTAGTTGACCGTGAGGTGTCTTTCTTTCTCGCTCGCTCGCTCGCTCGCTGTCTTTCTCCCTGCCTCTCTGTTTTTATGTGGTGGTGGGTGTCCCTCCACACACTCGCACTCCACCCCACCCTAACTAGTGGGGTGCGATTAGGGATAAGGGATACGGGCTGAGTGGCGGTGCCTGGAGAGCGATAGCGAGCTGAAGGCGCTGCGCAAGATCACTGCACCGCCAGTTGACCTGGAGGTGGGTCTCTCTCTCTTCCTCTCTTTCTCTCTCTTTCTCTCTCTTTCTCTCTCTTTCTCTCTCTCTCTCTCTCTCTCTCTCTCTCTCTCTCTCTCTCTCTCTCTCTGTATCTCTCCCTGTCTCTCCCTGTCTTTCTCTCTCCTTCTCCCTCTCTACGTGATGGCTGTGATTGTGGGGTGAAAGGTCTAAGGGAGTCAGGGTTTGCGGCTCGAGAGCGATAGCGAGCTCAAGGCGTTGCGCAAGATCAGCGCACCGTTGGTTAACCAGGAGGTCGCCCCCCCCCCCCCCCCGCCTCCCCCCCCCCTGTCCAGTTGTTGTCGGGTTTTTTTCTGGTAGCCAACGTCCCGTTGGCCTTTGACCGTCAAACATAGGTGACCTCCAAGCTCTTGACAAGCTCTTTCTTACTGGATCGTCAGACCAAGCAACTGGCAAGCAACTTGGGAAATCACTTGATCAAATGGCTGGCAATGGCTACTAGTAGCCCAAGCCGATCGGGCCACGATGTATGAGCCTTTACATCATCTGGGGGGGGGGGGGGGGTATGGGACTTAGACGGGGAGATGTCGCCAGCTCCCAACAGAACATGACTGTCCGCGACTGATGCTATGTCCTTTGCTAGTATCATGCGTGCGACGCACGTGCGCGACGTGCCTGTACTCTGTCAAACCCTGGCTTCCAACGTTCCCAAACCCAACCCTAAACCCCTACCCCTAGAGGTCGGCTCTTGACAGCTGCCCCCGCGTCCGCTGTTCCCTGTTTTTGGTGCAAGTTTGCGACGTGTGTGGTCTGCAGTACTGTGGCTAACCCTGAAAACTCGTGCACGCTCAAACGTAGGAACTCGCAACTTTTAACGCTTACCCCTAGAGGTCAGCTCTGACAGCCAGCCTCACATTCGCTGTGCCCTGTTTTTTGGTGCAGGCTCGCGGCGTGCCGGCTCTGCAGCACTTTGGCAAAACCTGGAAACCCTTAACGTCCTGAACCCTTACCCTAAGCCTTGATCCCCAGAGGTCGGCTCTTGACAGCCACCCTCACATCCGCTGTGCCCTTTTTGTGGTGCAGGTCCGCGGCGTGCCGGCTCTACAGTACTTTGGCAACGTTGTGTGGGAGAGCTCGTACGAGACCATGAACTCTGGTGGGTGGGAGAGTGTGGGACAGTGTGGGAGAGTGTGGGAGAGCGCAGTGTGAAGAGTGTGGGAGAGTTGTAGAGATCGTGCGAGACCATGAACTCTGGTGGGTGGGAGAGTGTGGGAGAGTGTGGGAGTGAGTGGGCGAGTGTCGGGGAGTTGGGTGTGGGAGAGCTCGTACGAGACCGTGAGCTCTGTTGGGTGGGAGAGTGTGGGAGAGTGTGGAAGAGTGTGGGAGAATTGAGTGTGGGGGAGTGGAGTTTGGGAGAGCTCGTACGAGACCGTGAGCTCTGGTGGGTGGGAGAGTGTGGGAGAGTGTGGGAGAGTGTGGGAGAGTGGAGTGTGGGTGAGCCCGAATTAGACCGTGAACTCTGTTGGGGTGGGAGAGTGTGGGCGGGCCCCGACCGCAAGTTTTGCATGCTCGGTGGCACGGGCAGCGTCGGCACGACACGGCCCACGCTGCCTACCCTCCCACCCCCACAAAATATGTCCCACACCTTGCCCACACCTCCTTTCTTCACACTTGGACGCTGTGACACGCCCAAGACCCTGACCGCAAGTATTGCGTGCTCTGTGGTACGGGCGCAAAAAACAAAAAAATGGTCCACACATTCCACATACCTTACACCTCAAACCAGGCCCCGACCGCAAGTACTTCATGCTAGGGGCAAAGGCGGCGCCGGCACGACGTCGTGCGCTCCCCTTGGCACAAAAAAACTGTCCACACATTCCACACACCCCACACCTCAAATCAAGCCCCGACCGCAAGTACTTCATGCTCGGGGGCACGGGCGGCACCGGCACGACATGGCCCACGCCACTTCATCTTCCACTATTCATAAAAGGCAAATAAACCTTACAACCCAACACTCAGGTCCCGACCGCAAGTACGTCATGCTCAGGGGCAAGGTCGTCACCGTCACGACACGGCCCACGCCGCCTCCCCTTCCACTTTGCATGGAAAAAAAACATGAAAAAACTGTCAACCCACCCCTCAGGCCCCGACCGCAAGTACTTCCATGCTCGGGGGCACGGGCGGCGCCGGCACGACACGGCCCACGCTGCCTCCACTCGCAAAAAAAACGGTGCACACATTCCACACACCCCAGGTCGGCTAGGCCAGGAGAACCCCAGGTTCTGGCACGAGTTGGCTGACTTCCTTGTCGCCTGTTTTGAGACACGCACCGCGTGCACAGCAATCATGATGGCAGATGGCATGCTAGGGGTCTAATTTTGACAGCTGCCGACCTCTTTCCTAGGGTCTAATGCGCCATCAAAGGCGTCCGACGGACTGTTAAATCGACCACCCCACAACACAGCACAACACAGGCCCCGACCGCAAGTACTTCATGCTTGGGGGCACGGGCGGCGTCAGCAAAAGATGTCGTGCGCCGCCTCCCCTCCCACACGCACAGAATCTGTCCCACACCTTGCCTACACCTCCTTTCTTCACACTTGGACGCTGTGACACGTCCCTGAGACCCCCGACCGCAACTATTGCATGCTCGGTGGCAAGGGCGGCGTCGGCAAGACGTCGTGCGCCGCCTCCCCTCGCACAACAAGAGAACAAAAACGGTCCACACATTCCACATCACCCCACATCTCAAATCAGGCCTTGACCGCCAGTTCTCCATGCTCGGCGGCAAGGGCGGCGTTGGCAAGACATGGCCAACGCCGCCTCCACTTCCACTATGCAGACTTTTATTATAGAAAACTGTGAACACACCCCTCAGGCCCCG
>VFSX01000114.1:121827-234327 GCA_016618255.1 Chlamydomonas sp. UWO 241 | reverse complement strand
GTCTCACTCACGTACGCACGTGCGCACTCACTTTCTCGCCACGCCCACGTCCATGCCGCACCAAAAACTAACCCAATCGATGACCTTGAACCCTAAACCCCAGACCTTGAACCCTAAACCCAGGCAGCTTATCCCTAAACCCCCAAACTTGAACTTTAAACTCCTGAACCCTGTATCTTTCACCCTCGAAACAGGTGGTCCTGTTCCTCAAAGACCCAAAGTACTCGCACTTCAAGCGCACCACACACGCACGCACAGTCACTCTCACTCACTCACTCACTCACTCACCCACCCACCCACCCACTCACTCACGTACGCACTCACGCACTCACGTGCGCACTCATTTTCTCGCCACGTCTACGTCCACACCGCCCCAATGACCTTTAACCCTAAACCCCGGACCCTAAACGGCCATCCCCACCCAACCTGGGCCCAAAATGTGGCCACACCCCAAAATCTCGAAGTTGACAACACGACCCCATCGCGTGCGTACTGCCTTTTCAACACGTAATATAGACATGCGTGTCGATAGCGTGTGCTGGGATGCGTCGTGGGGCCGTCACGGGCCTCGCGGAGCGCCATGCAACAGTCGCACCCAACCCTGTACCACGTCGCTGGGGAGAGCTAGCCCCTCGCGATGCCTCCTACCGATCGCTAACACCCGTGGCATGAACTTGACAGGGCGTTAGGCCTCGTAACGCGCCGCATTGAGGGGGGCGAGACCGTGTGGCCACACCTGGCGACACCAAACTTTCAGCATGTTTTGCGGTGTCGTCTCTGGACCGAATCCATTTCTGACGGGTGCTTTAGTTGCCGTCCTCTTCATTTAGACGCATGCTTCGTGGGTGACCGTGGCTTGGAGAGACGGCGAATGCGGGACGAAACCGATCGGCTTCAAAATGTGCCTGTCACGGTAACTTTTGAAGCCGATCGGTTTCGTCCCTCATTCGCCGTCTCTCCAAGCCACGGTCACCCACGAAGCATGCGTCTAAATGACGAGGACGGCAACTTAAAAGCACCCGTCAAAAGTGGTTTTGGTCGAGCAGGGACGCCACAAGAAATTCCCAAAGTTTGGTGTTGGCAGTTTTGGCCACATTTTGGCCACTTTTGGCCACAGGTTTTTTTCCGATGATGAGAGTTTTACAATCCACTTCTGGCGGTCACACGTACGGTTCCAAAGCTCCAGTGGGACTTAGAGAAACAAGGCTCAAGGCCCACAAAAGGTCAAGCTACAAGTAGCCCACGGTAACGCCATCCACACTTGGTGGCGGGCGCCAAGCAAGCAGCACCACTGTGCAGGCTGCACACCCAGCCCCTCAAATGGCCAGAGGGCGGACCCAAGGTATAAAACCATGAAGGGACCAAAAAGACCTCCCCCAGACCACCGGAAGCGGGGCTAGTAGCACACCCGCCGCAGCACTCTACTCAGCGACCACACCGCACCCGCCACCGCACGCGTGTGGCGCCACCTCCCCTTCAAAAACACCCCCAGAGGGAATGCCATCTAGCAAGCAGGTGCAGGCACCCGCTCGCCGTCAACGACGAGGCGCGCGCGGTGGAACTGCGCCCGCTTCCCCGCAACCTTGGCGGCGAGGAAAGCGGGCCACAGCGCCTGGTGCTGCGCCTCCTCGCGGTCACTGAGGACGTCGAAGACTGCAGTCGAGTCCACGCAGCGGCGCAGCTCGTGGCGCCAGCGCACGACAGTGTCGGCCACGGCGTCAGACGCCACGGTGAAGAGCACACGCAGCACACCGCCCCCGCGTGGCTCCACGCCGATGCCCCCGACGGCAGGCTTGGCGTTGAGGAGCGACGCGGACACGACGCCACCATCAGCCGGCTCCCGCCGGCCGGTGCCGCCGTAGAGGAAGCGCACGACATCCGTAGCCAGGCGGACGGGCAGGCTGGTGCCGTCCTCGGCAGCTGCAGCGATCCGCTCCGCCGCCGCCGCCGTCGCCTCCTCTTCATCCATCCGCCTGCCACCGCCCGCGCCATCCCCACCCACAGGTTGGGTGGGGATGGCCAAACCCCGGACTCTAAACCCTTTATCCTAAACCCTTTACCCTAAACCCTCGACCCTAAACCCTCAAAACAGGTGGTCAAGTTCCTCGGTCCAGTTCCTTGAAGACCCAAAGTACTCGTACTTCAAGCGCACCACACGCGCACGCACACGCACGCACAGTCACTCTCACTCACTCATTTACGCACTTACGCACTCACTTTCTCGCCATGTCCACATCCACACCGCCCCAATGACCTTGAACCCTAAACCCTAAACCCCGGACCTTTAAGAAACCCCAGACCCTAAACCCTTTATCCTGAACCCTCAAAACAGGTGGTCCAGTTCCTCAAGGACCCAAAGTACACGCACTTCAAGCGCATCATCTTCGACACAGCGCCGACTGGCCACACGCTGCGCCTGCTCACACTTCCCGACTTCCTGGATGTTTCGCTCGGAAAGGTGTGAATTCCACACTTTTTGTGTGATGCTTGTGTAGTGTTATTTGTTTTTTTGTGTGAGGGGGACACAAGCTGCGCGCCTGCTCACACTTCCTGACTTCCTGGATGTGTCACTCGGAAAGGTGTGGAACGGGGGGGAGGCAGCAGTATGGGGGGGGGGGCTGGTGGTGGTGGTGTGGGGGGGGGGGGGGCGACCACACGCTCCGCCCGCTCACACTCCTAGACTTTTAGGCTGCGTCACACGGAATTGTGTGGAATTTACACGTGTTTCCTTTGTGTGCGCTCACACTCCCAAGACTTCACGGATGCGTCGCTCGGAAACGGTGAGTAGGACTGCAGCTTCCCCCAAACACACACGCGCCCCACGCCACCCACGCCACCTCCCCCCACCCCACCCCACCCCCCGCACACACGCAGATCGTGCGGCTGCGAGAGAAGCTGACCAAGTCCGCCACCCGCAACATTCCCAACCAAGCATCCGACCATCCGACCATCCAACCATCCAACCATCCAACCAACCAACCAACCATCCAACCAACCATCCAACCATCCAGCAATACATCCTACTCTCAAACCATCCAACTAACCATCCATCCAATGATCCAACCAACCAACCATCCAACGAGCCAACCATTCACCCCACACCCACACACGCAGATTCTGCGGCTGCGTGAGAAGCAGACCAACGCCCCTCGCCCGCCACCGTAGGCACCCCCAACCAACCAAACGACTAACCGCCATCCAACCATCCAACCGACTATCCAACCATCCAACCGACCAACCAACAATCCATCCAACCGACCAACCAACCAACCAACCAACCATCCAACCAACAATCCAACCAACCAACCAACAATCCAACCAACCATCAAGCCATCCATCAAGCCAACGATCCAACCATCCAACCATCCAACCAACCATCCAACCAACCATCAACGAGCCAGCCAACCACACCACACACACACACGCCACGCCCCACACCCCACACACCACACCCCACACCCACACACCACACACCTCCACACACCACACACCACACACGCAGATCGTGCGGCTGCGTGAGAAGCTGACCAACGTCCCTTGCCCGCCACCCTCGGCACCCCCAACCAACAACCATCCAATCAACCAACCAAACATCTACCAACCAACCAACCATCCAACCATCCAACCAACCATCCAACCAACCAACCATCCGACCATCCAACCAACCACCCCACACCCACACACGCCACACCCCACACCCCACACACGCAGATCGTGCGGCTGCGTGAGAAGCTGACCAACGCCACCGGCGCGGTCAAGTCGTTCTTCACAGGCAAGGTGTGGATGCCGCCTCCGCGCCTGCTTCCTGGATTATTATTACGCCCGGACTCATGCCCGTGAGGGGGAGCGTCCCCGGAATTTCATGTGTCGCCGCGCTGCAGCGGCGTGCGGGTCACGGCGGGGGGGGAGGGGGGCGGAGGGGAGGGGGAGGCGGAGGGAGGGGCAGAGGGGGAGGGGGGGGCAGAGGGGGGGGATTGCTGCTTTCTCTGCTGCCATCCGCTGCCACCCACATTCCTATCCCCACACTTCCCCACACATTCGTACGCAGGCCCCGGAGCGCGCCCTTGCTGTTGCCGTCCCACACCTCCCCACACCTCCCCACACCTTCCCACACCTCCCCACACCTCTCCACTCTTCCCCACACCTCCCCACACCTCTCCACACCTCCTCACACCTCCCCACACCTCTCCACACGTCTCCGCAAACCCTCCGACTCTCCACACACATCGGGTGTCTTTGCTCAGGGTTTAGGCGCGCCCGTTGTGTGATGTTTTCGACGACGGCGACCCACACATCCGCACGCAGGCCCCGGAGTGCGACCCCACTCCTCCCCACACCTTCCACACCTCTCCCCACACTTCCCCACACATCCGCACACAGGCCCCGGAGCGCGACCCGGCGGTCGTCAAGCTAGAGGAGCTCAAGGAGCGGATGGCGGAGGCACGGGACCTGTTTCGGAATGAGGTGCATTTTTTTGTGGGCGTGGCGTGCGTGTGTGAGCGTGTGTGTGTGTGTGTGTGTGTTTTGTGTGTGGGTGTGTTTGTGGGGCCTGCTAATGAATGAAGTGTGTGTGTGTGTGTTGTTTGTGGGGAGTCGGGGGGCATGTGCATGCGCTCGTCATCAAAAGCTCAAGGAGCGGATTAAAGAGGCACAGGACCTGTTTAGGAAGCAGGTTTGTGTGTGGTGTGCGTGTGTGGTGTGTGTGGGGGGGGGGGAGGGCATGTGCATGCGCTCGTCGTCAAAAGCTCAAGGAGCGGACGACTGAGGCACGGGACCTGTTTAGGAAGCAGGTTTGTGTGTGGTGTGCGTTTACGTGCGTGCGTGTGTGTGTGTGTTCGTGTGTGGGGGGGGAAGGCATGTGCATGCGCTCGTCGTCAAAAGCTCAAGGAGAGGAAAGAGGCACGGGACCTGTTAAGGAAGCAGGTTTGTGTGTGTGGTGTGCGTGTGGTGTGCATTTGCGTGCGTGCTGTGTGTGTGTGTGTGTGTGTGTGTGTGTGTTTGTGTGGGGGGGGGGGAAGGCATGTGCATGCGCTCGTCGTCGAAAGCTCAAGGAGCGGATGAAAGAGGCACGGGACTTGTTTAGGAAGCAGGTTTGTGTGTGTGTGTGTGTGTGTGTGTGTGTGTGTGGTGTGCGTGTGCCCCGTGTTGTGTGGACAACCAACCACAACCAAACCCAACACCCACTCCTATGCAACAGGAAACGACCGAGTCTTGGGTTCAAGGTTTAGGGTTTAGGGCTCAGGGTTTAGTTTAGGGTTGAGAGTTAAGTCATCGTGGCCACATCTCGACGGTTGTGGCGACAAGCGAGGCAACCCTAGGGTACATTCTCAAAAACCACGCCTCCCCCCCCCCCCCCCCCCCCCCCCCAAAAAAAACTACGACTGAAACAAGTGTGCCTAAACCCCCAATCCAGGAGACGACCGAGTTTGTCATCGTGACCATCCCCACCGTCATGGCGATGAGCGAGAGCATCCGGCTCGCGGCCGCGCTGCACAAGGAGGGCGTGCCGATCAAGAGCATCGTCGTGAACCAGGTAACACAGCTAAAACGCAGTTGCAGCCACACTCACTTCCTGTTCTAGTACTCCGCCACCGAGATCGGTAGTCCACGTGTCACGCAGCGGCGATTCCTGTGGGTCTTGAGGTGGGTGGTGCGCTCCCACACAAGGAGGGCGTGCCGATCAAGAGCATCGCGGTGACCCAGGTAGCACAGCTAAAACGCAGTTGCAGTCACACCCACTTCCTGTGCTGGTACTCCGCCACCGAGATCGGTGGTGGGTGATGATGATGGATTTTTCAGCCCTGTGTGACGCACCTACCGGCGTAGTCCAGGTGGTAGTCCAGGAGTCACAGAGCGGGGATTCCGCAAACCAGTAGCACACTGCATCACCCACCTCCCACTTGAGCCTCCCCCTCCCGCCCCCTCCCCCTCCTCCTCTGCCTCCGCAGGTCGTCCAACAGTCCGCAACCGAGAAGTTCCTGACCAACCGGCGCGCAGGCATGCGAGAGCAGCGCGCCGCACCAACAGCAGCCTCCGACTCGTGTGCTACCCTCTCACTCGAGCTCCCCCCTCTCATTTTAGGCCCCCCCCCCCTCCTCCTCCGCTTCCGCAGGTCGTCCAGCAGCCCGCAACCGAGAAGTGCCTGACCAACCGGCGCGCAGGCATGCAAGCAGCGCGGCGCACCAACAGCAAGTCCCGACTCGTGCGCTACCCTCTCACTCGAGCTCCCCCCTCTCATTTTAGGCCCCCCCCCCTCCTCCTCCGCTTCCGCAGGTCGTCCAGCAGAGCTCAACCGAGAAGTGCCTGACCAACCGGCGCGCAGGCATGCAAGCAGCGCGCCGCACCAACAGCAAGTCCCGACTCGTGTGCTACCCTCTCACTCGAGCTCCCCCCTCTCACTCGAGGTCCCCCCTCCCCTCCTCATCTGCATCCGCCTCCACAGGTCGTCCAGCAGAGCGCAACCGAGAAGCTCCTGACCGACCGGAACGCAGACCAGCAGCACACCGCACCTCCCAACACAAAGCGGGCTCCCCTGACCCACCCCTCCATGCACCTCCCCCATGCCCTCCGCCTCCACTGGTCGCGCAACAGGGCGCAACCGAGAATTAACCGACCGACCGCCATGCACACACGCAGCGCAAACCACCACACACCTCTTGTGCTCCCCCTCACCCACCCATCCCGTGCACCTCTCCCACGCCCTGCGCCTCCGCTGATCGTGCAGGAGAGCGCAACCGATAAGTTCCTGACCGGCGCGCAGAAACGCAGCGCACCGCATTGCCCACCCCTCTTGTGCTCCCCCTGACCCACCTCTACGCCTGTGCCCCCCCCCCCACACACACACACGCACACACACACGCAGGTCGTCCAGCAGCGCGCCACCGAGAAGTTCCCGACCAACCGGCGCGCAGACCAGCAGCGCGCCGCACCTCTCTACACGCGTGCTCCCCAACCATGGGCCACCACACACACACACATACACACACACACACATGCTCCGCTCGTGCCCCATGCGCACACGCAGGTCGTCCAGCAGAGCGCCACTGAGAAGTTCCTGACCAACCGGCGCGCAGACCAGCAGCGCGCGCTCGCGCACCTGCGCGAGGACGCGGGGCTGGCAGAGCTGCAGCTCATCACAGGGCCGCTGTTCGACCTGGAGGTGTGTGTGTGTGTTTGTGTGTGTGTGTGTGTGCGTGTGTATGTGTGTGTGTGTGAATGACACGGTTTGAATTGGGGAGTTCGAATTGGTCGGTGTGAATCAGGCCATCTGCTTTCACTCGGGGTGCGCGCGCGCGGTCAACCCAAGTGTGATGCCCACTCTGTTGTGTGTATCTGTGCGTGTGTGTGTGTGTGGAGATGGGGGTGGGCTGGCAGAGCTTCAGCTCATCACGGGGCCGCTGTTCGACCTGGAGGTTTGTGTGTGCGTGTGTGTGTGCGTGTGTGTGTGTGTGTGTGTGAATTACACGGTTTGATTTGGGGAGTTCGAATTGGTCGGTTTGAATCAGGCGATCTGCTTACACTCGGGGTGCGCGCGCGTGGTCAACCCGAGTGTGATGCCCACTCTGTTGTGTGTATCTGTGTATGTATGTGGGGGGGGGGGGGTCTCGCAGAGGTGCAGCTCATCACGGGGCTGTTGTTCGACCCACCACACACACACGCACATACACGCACGCACACACACGCACACACAAACGCACATCGCACCCCACCCCCCCCACCACACCCACCACCATCACACACACACACACACACCACCACACACACACGCAGGTCCGCGGCGTGCCGGCGCTGCAGTACTTTGCGAGCGTCGTGTGGTTGTGATGCATTATGGGGTGTTGTCGCCACTTTCGATCTGAAATGGGCAAGCGGGCGAGGAGCGGAGCGGAGCGGAGCGGAGCGTGACTGTCGGGTGGTGTGGGGAGAGGGGGAGAGAGAGGGCCCCCCCCCCGGGGGTGGGCGTGGAGGCGGGTGGATGCGCGTCCAGATGTATCCAGATGAGTGGCGCACGGCCCCGTGGGCAGGAGATTAGAGAGAGACAAGACGGATGCCGGGGCTAGGGGCTTGGGGTGTGTGCTGCCGATGGGCTACAGCAACTCGGTCGCGTAGCAGGGCACTCCACGAAGACAGAAAACAGCGGGAAATGTAATGTAAAATGCCTTTTTGTC
Source organism: Chlamydomonas sp. UWO 241 (assembly GCA_016618255.1). Lineage (NCBI taxonomy): Eukaryota > Viridiplantae > Chlorophyta > Chlorophyceae > Chlamydomonadales > Chlamydomonadaceae > Chlamydomonas > Chlamydomonas priscui. The sequence continues at coordinate 226,162 of VFSX01000114.1, read as the reverse complement.
ACAGCTGTCTCACAGCCCGCCTGAGTCAGCTGTGGTGCACTTCAAATCGGTTGCAATTTACACATTGTGTGGGCGACGCTTGCTTGCTTTGGGGGGGGGTCATGCCGCAGTGAGTAGCGAGCCACCGGTTTACACGCACAGCCGGTGCTCAAAATCAGGTCAGAGGCTCCAGCCAGGCGACATCCAAAAGCAGCAGCAGCCAGAGCCTGCCGCAGGTCTGCCCTACCGTCTGGGCTCAGACTCCCTAGTCTTAGTCAATGCCAGCCCACTGTTTAGTTCATGTCCAGATTCAGGCTGGGCACCTTAAAACTGCCTTCATGCGTGGATGCCGCCCTCGTCCTCATCGGCATCGCCAAACCGCCGAAGCGCAGACCGCTACTGGAGATGCGCTCAAGCTATTTAGGGCCCTCGTGCCAGCCCAACCACCGACGCCAGACAATGAACCGCTGTCCACCCCAACCCGCGGATGACGACTCCCTGCAAGACTGCTGTCCCGCATACCAGTCAACCCCGTGAGAGCAGCACAAAAAAAACGCACACATAGCCGGCTCCCCTATCCCCTGGAAGCAGTTGGGACCTATTTTGGAGGCGTCGCACATTAGCTCTCCTTTTTGCTCTAGGACCACACGTTGGCAGGCAGCCGGCTGGTGGCTATCGCCCCTCACAAGCAATTGTTAGGGCCAGAACTGGACTTGGGTCTAGGCGGTGGTACTAGGACTAGAGGTAGTCTTTGCTGGAAAGCCGATGTAACTGTACGCAGTAGTGGGTCGACAACAGAGATAGGGCGGTAGTTGGTCGGCACAACTTTGCTGGAAGCCAAGCCAGGAAGCCAAGCGGCACCCCGTGTGCCCCACAGCTGAGTACATGTTTTTGCGTGTGAGATCCAGTATGGAATCTTGCTATGTCTCTGTGAGTAAATTGGACCTGCGTGGTGACGAGGCTCGATTAACGGAGGCGCGTTCTCGTCGCCGAGCCCTGGACCCAGCAATGCGGCGCTGCTGGTGACGAGGATCTCCGTGCCGCTGATGAGCGGGGTAAAATACGACTGGCCCGGCTCCTGCTAGACTGCCCCTCGGTGGAACACTTCAGGAGCGGCTTGCCCGGCGCTGCCATGGCTTGGCGAGTAGCCGCGGCGCTGCCGCGGCCCGTGCTGGGAGACGGCCCTTATCCTCCCCCCATGCAGGACGCCATGCGGCACCGATCTCGACGAGTTGATCGACGAGCGGAGGAGCTGGCGCCCGTCAATGCATGCTGGACATTGGTCAAGATGGCTGCCCGTGGAGGCGGGCTACCATCACGGCTTCAGCGGTGGCGACCGCCGAGGCAACACAGAGTAAATCCGCTTCACCAATCGCAGCGTTCGTCACCGCGCTCATCCTCGGGGTCGCTCGTCTGCCGGTGACTGGCGTTGGAAGGTCTTCAGGCAGCCTCCATGACAACTCTGTCGTCCATGCACCCCTGGAGGGTGGGACCTGGCCATGCATGAGGCATGGGGCGCCGGCAGAGCCCCATGCAAACGAGAGCTGGACAGCCATGCACTGCCAGGCGGGGACCGTTCCAGTCAGCGCCAGTCGGCTCTGCCGGCTTGACTGGCCACAAGGCCACTACTGTGACCCTGAGGAAGGTCCTCTCCTATATGCTGCATCCGTGGCTATGAGTAGGGTTGCACGGGACTAACTACCAGAAGTCACAGAGCATGGCAAACATAGGCGACGTCTCCTTAATCACGGGAAGGACGCGCTCGCCGCCGGGGGCGCGGGGCGGCAGGACTTTTAGATCGAACACCGCGATGATCACAGCCCTCGGGTCCACTAGCACAGCGGGCGACGAGCGGACAGCGGGTGGGCAGCGAACGGGCAGCGGAGAGGCAGCGAGGGCGGAGGACACAGCGACGAGGGCCGCCATCACGGCGCTCCCCCACCCCACGGGGAGCGCCGCGACCCCCCAGCGCGCAGCCCCCGGCACGTCCAGTGCCGGGATCGCGCCAGCGGGGCCGGCGGCGGCGTCAGGCATCGGCGAGGAGGGGGACGCGGATGGAGAGGGGGCAGCGACAGGGGCTGCCGGCATCACCCCCTCACTCGCTCTGGTCCTGTATCAGGAGCCGCTCGCGCCACCCAGCGGCTATGACGAGGGCATGCAAGGCGGGGAGGGCATGAGTGCCCTTGCACGGCAGCATGCGGCCATGCACGAGGTGGCCATGCGCCAAGCGGATGCCATGCGGGCGGACGCCAGGCGCAACCATGCAGCCACGGAGACACGCCTGTCTGGGCTCGAGACGGCGCTTGGCGGGCTCGGCAGCGGGTACGGGCGCATGAATGCAGAGGTGATCAGGCTGGGGCTAGGACTCACGGCCATGGAGGAGCGCACGGCGGGCCACGAGGCCCTCGTGCGAGAGGACACCAAGGCGCGGCAGGTGCAGTACAGCCGCGACCTGGCCAGCAGGGCAAGCAAGGACGAGCTCGGTGCACACGCCGCAGCCCAGCAGAGGGACACGGCTGCTCTGCGGGACGAGATCAGGCAGGCGGCCGCCATCATCGCAGAGCGGCGAGAGACTCGCTGCAACCGCATGTTCAAGGTCATCATCCCTCAACGGGTGACCGACAGACCACTCGAGCTCGCGGACAAGCTGCACACGTGGCTCATCCGGCCGGAGCTGCTGGGGAAGCCACCACCTGCCGCGGGGCCGCTGGTGTTTGAGGACGCGTGGGTGCTGCGGCCGAAGGGAGGGGAGACCAGCAGCCAGGAGGGCACCAAGGCGGCGTTTGTGGTGGCGAGCCCCCTGCTGGCGCGCTGGGTGCACAGCCGCCTCGCGGCGGTGTCCGCGGCGGGGGTCAGCATCAGCGTGGAGCGGACGCCTGCGCAGCAGCAGGCGTGGCTGCCGCTGAAGGCGCTGTTCGCGCAGGCGATGCAGGAGGGGAGGAAGGTGCGCTCTGCCAGGGGTTGCCTGTGGGTTGATGACAAGCAGGTGCTCGCGGGCGGGGTGCTGCCGCCGCGGGAGCCGGCGCAGCAGGGCGGGGGAGAATACCCACCACCACCACCACCAGGGGCGCAGCATGCCGGGGGGGGACAGCCAGTGGACACGGGGCCGGACATGGGGCAGCTGCCGGGAGCGGCGCTGCCGCGGCCGGCCGGGCCGGGGCACCACGGGGGACAGGCACTGACACTGCCACCAACAGGGGCGCAGCAGGCAGGGGGGGGCCAGGCGGTGGTCACGGATCCGGGCAGGTTGCAGCTGCCGAGGGTGGCGCAGCAGGCAAGAACGGGGTACCAGGGGGGGCATGCACTAACACCACCACCACCCGGGGCGCAGCAGGCATCGGGGGGGCAGATTGGGGGCACGGGGGCGGGCATGTGGCAGCCGCCGGGGTCGGGCATGTGGCAGCCGCCGCTAGGAGCAGGGTTCCAGGGGGGGGCAGGCACCAACACCAACGGCACAGACCGCAGGTGGGGGGCATCCCTGGGGCATGGGTCCGGGCATGTGGCAGCCAGGGGCAATGCAAGAGGGGGCAGGGACGGCAGCACTGCAGCTTCAGATACACCATCTGCAGCAGCTGCTGCAACAGCTAACGGGCACGGGGCAACAGATGGGCATGGGGCAGCAGCAACAGGCTGCAGGGCTGCAGGCATTGCGCGTGCCGCAGCACACAAACGCAAGGCAGCAGCACATGGGCAATGGCGCGCAAGCACAGGCAAAGGCGGCACAGGCACAGGCACAGGCACAGGCACAGGCACAGGCACAGCCACAGGCACAGGCACAGGCACAGGCACAGGCACAGGCACAGGCACAGGCACAGGCACGGGCACAGGCACAGGCACAGGCACAGGCACAGGCACAGGCACAGGCACAGGCCCAGGCACAGGCACAGGCCCAGGCACAGGCACAGGCACAGGCACAGGCACAGGCACAGGCACAGGCACAGGCACAGGCACAGGCACAGGCACAGGCACAGGCACAGAAGGCACAGGCACTGGCACAGGCACAAGCACTGGCACATGAGGGCATGGGGCAAGCGCAGCAGCAGACGCAGCACCAGATGGCAATGGGGATGCAGCAGCAGCTGCAGCAGCAACATCAGCAGGCGGGGGCACAAACATGGGGGCCGCAACACATGGGCATGTGGCAGCACCAGCAGGCTGGGGGGGCCAGCATGCGGGGACGGGCGGGGGGGGGACACCACTGGCGGCGGGGCCGCCGCATCAGGTGATGACTGGGCCGCCGGCATGGGACCCCATTGGCGTAGGGCAGCAGCATGCTGGAATGGAACAGCAGCAGGGCATGGGGTCGGCGAGGGGGGGGGCAGGGCCACTGGGGGCGCTGGGGGCGCCCCCGGTGGCGGCAATGGGCCCCATGCACGACGCGGAGCACACCGGGATGGCCGGGCACGGCGGGGCCGGGCCCAGCCGGCCGGGCCACGCCCCGGCATCGGGTTACGCGTAATGACGTGGAACGTTAAAGGGCAACACTATCACATAGACCAGAGCGCCGACGTCAGTAACTGGCTCTGGGCCACAACGGACATCATCGCATTCACTGAAACTGGGCATACCGGCGAGGCCCCCGGGGCTATTAGGGGGTTCAAGTGCCTAGCATGCAGCCGACGCCCATACACCGCTAAACACGGGGGGGTGGCGCTTCATGTGCGCTCCACGATCGCGAGCCACGTCAAGGTGGTGGAAGACACCCCAGCGCTGGGGATGCTTTGGTTCAGGATTAGGCTCAAGGGGGGGAGGGACGTGTACGCGTGCGCTGTCTACCTCCCCCCCCCCACCTCCACGTACCTGAAGCGGGAGGGCGGGAGCCTGTCGGCGGAAGCCCACATGCTGGCTCTCGCCCAAGGGATAGCCAAGTACAGGGAGCTGGGGGAGGTGCTAGTTTGGGGGGACCTCAACGCCCGCACCGGCCAAGCGGACGACAGGGGGGGGCACGACGCCGAGGGGGGTGACCCCGCCCTCGCGCTGACCGCTTGGGACATCACACGGGCTGGGCGGGTAGGACAGCGGACGTCTGCCGACCACGGGCCGCAGAACGCGCACGGGAGGGACATGATTAGACTGTGCCGAGACACCGGGATGGTGATTCTGAACGGGCGCTTGCCAGAGGATGAGGGGGGAGCACACACATTCCATGCAACAGGCAGGAATGCGCACAGCGTTGTTGACTACCACGTTGCATCGCCGGCACTCATGTTTAGCGAGACGGGGGCCCCGCGGGAGGGGGCCACGCTCAGGGTGCATACGATCCCCACCCTGCCAGGCTGGAAGGGGTCCTTTGACCACTGCCCAGTTGTGCTGACCATGGGCGAGGCGGCCGGTGAGGCGGTCGCCACGCCACACCCTACCATGCCATGCACCACGCCAACTAGATTTAGGTGGCCTGAGGGGGGGAGCGTGCCTACGCACGGGAGCTGCAGGGGGTGGCGGCAGAGATCAAGGGGGCGCGGGAGGCCCCCACGGTAGATGAGGAGCAGGCGCTCCTAGAAGGGGCGGTTGAGCGGGCAGCGCGGGCGCTGCACGCGTCAGGGGCGGCTGGGGCGGTGCTGGTAAAACCAGGGGGGGGGGGCGCATCAGTGCGACCACACAACACATGGTATGCCCAGGAGTGCAAGGAGGCACGGCAGGCGTATCGAGAGGCCGAGAGGGCGCACGGGGCGCAGTCGACGCTGACCTCAGCAGCGTTCAGGGCGTATAGGCAGACCACGCGACGCGTGCGCCGGGCATGGGAGGCCCAGGAGTACGACGCTATGCTCAAACACATGCATGGCGCCCCCAGGAAATTCTGGCGCAAGGTTAAACCAGGGAGCCAGGGAGGGGGGCTGAGGGATGTAGAGGGGTGGACGACCTACTTTGAGGGCCTGGTTGGGGGCGAGCATGCCCATGGGGAGCTGCAGGAGGGAGGGAACCCGTTTTCGGATGCCTCCGAAGGAAATAAACAGCGGGCACGAGTACTCAACGCTTGGATCACCGAGGACGAGGTGAGCACAGCCCTCCTGGGCATGGCGGCGGGCAAAGCGCCGGGCGTGGACGGCGTACCGGTAGAATTTTATCAAAGGGCATGGACTGGGGAGGGGGACACAGGGGGTGGGGGAGATGTGGAGGGGAGCGAGCCGCAACACGCGCTGCTTGAACCGATCACACATCTACTCAATCGGGTCTTCCGCGAGGGGTATCCCAAAGCATGGCACATGGGGGCAGTCACGCCGGTGCCGAAGAAAGGCAATCTGGACGAGCGGGACAACTATAGGGGCATCACGGTGGGTGGGGCGCTTGCTAAGCTCTATAGTCTGGTGCTACTCCGCAGACTAGACGACCTTGCTGAGAAGGGCGGCCATAGAGCCGCCGGGCAGGCAGGGTTCCGGAAGGGGCGGGGGACCCCTGACAATGCCTTCATCCTACAGCACATGATTGAGAGGCGCAGCCATGAGCGAAAACCGCTGTATACTGCCTTCATCGACTTTAGAAAGGCATACGACTGCGTGCATCGGCAGCTCATGTGGGAGTGCCTTAAGAGCCTGGGGGTGGGGGGGGCGTTTTTAGCAGCCCTGACATCACTGTACGATGGGGCTGGCATGTGCGTGCGCATAGACGGCACGGTGGGACCAGGCTTCACCACACGCCAGGGGGTCATGCAGGGCGACCCAATGTCGCCGCTTTTGTTTGGGCTGTTTATCGACTCACTAGAAGGGGAGCTTGACGCACAGATGCCAGAGGTCGGGGTCCCCCTAGGGACAGGAGCAAACAGGCGGCTCCTACGGTTACTCTTGTATGCAGATGACCTCGTGCTCATGGCAGAGACGCCGGAGGCGCTCCAGCGCTTGCTAGATGCACTTCACGTTTTTTGCAGGACGCACGCTCTCACTGTCAATGTCCGCAAATCTGAGGGGGTGGTGTTTAACGACCAGTACTGCCCGGTCACGAGCGCCAGGGGAAGGGTGACCCTGAAGTACGCTGGTATGGACCTGCCCATCAATCACGAGTTTAAATATCTGGGCATGCTTTTTGGGAGCCGTCGGGCAATAGGCGCGGGGCTGGAGCAGAGGCAGGGGGCGGGCCAGCGTGCACGCTTCGCCCTAGCGCGCAGATACGATGCCATGGGCCTCCACAACGTGGGAGTAAAGGCGCACCTGTTCAACGCACTGGTGCGACCTGTAATTAACTACGGGTGCGAGATCTGGGGCCCAGGGTTGATGGCGGGCGCGGGCATGGGGGTACAGGGGATCTTCTCGGGGGCAGCCGACAAGTGGGGGGTGGCTGGAGGGGACGGGGGCCCCTCCAAGGCGGCGCGCCGCAAGTGGCGCGCCATGGAAGCCCTGCACTTGCAATCTGTGCGCGAGGCCCTCCGTATTCGCAGGTGTGGGCAACAGCTATCGCTGCTGGCGACGGAGGTGGGCTGGCGACCGCTGTCGACCGACTGGCTGCGGCAGGCGGCGCGCTTCTGGGCGAAAGCGCTACGGCGGCCGGATGGCGATCTGCTGAAGGCGGCAATGCGGGAGAGCTGGGAGCTAGCGGCGGGTGGCGTGCGAGAGAGCTGGGTGGCACAGCTGAGCGAGTGCCTCAGCACAGTGGGGCACACGCTGGTGTGGGGCCAGGAGGCGGGGGGCATCGCCCGCCTGCTAGAGACAGCAGCGGCAGGTTGGCTGGCATCAGAGACCAGCACACCAGAGCTGCCAGAGGACGCCAACCAGCTCAGCGTCGTCCGCTCAGTGCCTGACTCATGGTCACACCGCTTCAAGATGCTTACTTACTTGCGGTGGATGGCAGACGACTGTGGCGGCGCACCAATGCTCTGGACGGGGCTGAACAGCGCCGCCCAGATCACGACACTCGCACGCTTTAGAATGGGGCTGCATGAACTGCAGATAGAGAAGGGGCGCCACACGGCGCAGGCAGAGCCACGCAGCCAGAGGCTCTGTCGCCTTTGTGGCATGCGGGAGGATGAGGCACACGTGATTTTTGAGTGTCCAGCGTATACGGAGACACGCGTACAGTTCCACACCCTTTTCCTGAGCGTCCCTGGGGACGATAAAGGCTTGGATGCGAAGATGCGGGCGTTTATGAACCCCAGCCCGGGGCTACTTTACCCTTGTTTTTGGCGTGACATGGCCAACTTTCTGGTCTCGTGCCTTGATATACGTAACACAAGCCTGGAGATGGTAGAGGATCGGGAGGAATAATTGACCTGAAGCGAACGATATTTTGAATTAGGAGTCAATGAGGCAGCCACGATAGTGGCGGGGACCCAAGCGTGGGTTCCCGAGGAGCTGCGGTGGACTGTGCCGTTTGCAGTGCACCGCAGCTGGCGCACCTGAGAAATGCCCACGCTGGGTCTCACACGTGAAAGCTGCCTCAAAGATGACGACCTCAAAACGGAGTATGCAGAAGGAACATATTTATCCGCTATAACCGGGGGGCAAGCTTGCTTTCTAACCTATCACCAAATCCCACACTGTTGGTCACTACTGACCGCCTTTTCCAGCCCCTTTCTAGGTAGTTAGGCTTAGGGATGTGCCCCTCACCGAGTCCTTCTGTGCCTCCCCCCTTCAGCAGGGGGGGGGCCTGCGACACGTCCAATGTCGTGCTCGGTGCAACTACAAGGGGTCAGCTTCTGCTCAGAGCCGGGTTAAGGGTAACAGGTTGAGAATCCTGTGAATGCTGGTTGAAATCCCAGTTAGAAAACCCCTTAACACGTTAGAGGTTGCGGCCCGGCTGGATATCCTTTTCGGCCACGTCTTGGCCTTTCTCCCCACGGGGGGATGTCTCTTCTGGCAATTGGCGACGAACCTGCCTTGCGTTTTCCGTTTCCCAACATGCGCTCACCGACTTCAACAAGCGTTTGCTGCCGCTGCGGTAGGGGACCTAGGGGTGCGCCCACGCTCTTTACAGAGTTGGGGTTCCCTACCACCAACAGCCAGCCATCTCAGTAAGGTGCTCGGGCCATACGCGCCGAGCACGGTCTTATACGCCTTTAGAGGTGTCCCTGACTGTAACATCCATCATCATCATGCTCCTTGCCAGACATGTCTCTCAGAGACCGCTGTTTGGGGTAGTCTAGCCGGCGGGAGCGGTAGTCTATCGGCCGGGAGCCGGCGGTACTCTAGTACTTAAGTGTGCTGGAGTATCGGCGGGTGTCTCCAGTAGAGGAGCAGCCTGCTTAGCTGGAAACCCCGTGAAACTGTTACTGCGTGGTGACAACATTGTTCAGAGCGGCCCGTTGACCCGGTCAAGCATTGACCGTTGACTCGGTCGAGGATTGACCATTGACTCTTTACCGTTGACTTGGTCAACGCATATGTGCCCGAGTGGTTAAGGAGACTGATTAGAAGCCAATTGTAACACAACAGACTGATTATCAGTTACCGTGAGGTGTGCAGGGCCGTGTGGGGCTTTGGAGGTGGCGGAGGGGAGGAGGATACAAGAATGTTAGGGGCTTCCTGCCTCAGTGATTGTTGAGTGTGGACATGGACTTGTGTACCCGGATCTTGGCTCCAGAGCCTAGTGATTAGGGGTTGAGCCGGGGTGGTGGTGTGCACCTTGCTGCCCTGTTTGGGTCTTGTGTTTTTACTCGGGATCTCAGGGCGCTCACGTTGTCACGCTTTCGACGACGATGACACTCACACACCCGCACGTGCGCGTTGGATAATTCAAAACGAATGGGTGAATTTCAACCGAGTTGGTGTGCGGAGCTTTGGGAGCATCTGAGTTACCACTTGTAAGAAGTGAGCAATCGGTGGACAATGAAGCAAACAATCACAAGCAAAACATTCTGAGTTGCTCGGGCTCCACGTTTACGCAGCCTTGAGTTTGTAAATTGCAACCGATTTGCACGCTGGTTGCATAGCATGCGATTGGTCGTTGCAGCGGTGGTTTTGGTTGGGGCGGGCGACGAGCACCACAGCTGATTATTATGCAGGCTGTGACACTAGTGATCACAGTAGTACCGCTGTGACAGTTACAGTTACATCGGCTTTCCAGCAAAGACTACCTCTAGTCCTAGTACCACCGCCTAGACCCAAGTCCAGTTCTGGCCCTAACAATTACTTGTGAGGGGCGGTAGCCACCAGCCGGCTGCCTGCCAACGTGTAGTCCCAGAGCAAAAAGGAGAGCTATTGTGCGACGCCTCCAAAATAGGTCCTAGCTGCTTCTAGGGGATAGGGGGTCAAGTGTCGCTTGCCAATCTACTTGACCGCCGTGGTTGAGGGGCCGGCGCCTGAGGGGCAGCCGGACCGTACACCACGGCTCTCCACCCGACCCTCTCCTGAGCACGCTCAAACGCCGTGTCCGAAAAAGTCTTCCAATCAGAACGAGTGCCACTAGTTTCGCCTAGCTGCTGAATCAGTAGCTTAAGAAAATAGTGTCGGGAGGAGGCTGGAGGCCGGCCTTGCTGCCGAGCCACATCCATTGTGCAGTCAAAAGTTGTACAAAGAAGACGAGAAGCCGGCATGCGCATCACATGGCCTAGCCACTGCATTGATCGCTTTGCCACAAGGCTCTCAATTGGCTCAGTGTCGCACGCCTGCCGAATATAAGTTAATCTGTGCCGGTCGACCAGGCGCACACCCAGAATGCAACGAAGGCAGTTAGAGTGGGCAACCTCCAATCGAATCAGTTGTAGTAGGGGCCCACGTTTCGCAGCCGTACAGAAAGTGGGGCAGCACGAAAGTGTTGTGAACCCGCATCTTAGACTGCACTTGCATCTTCTTGCTGGCCCAAATCTTATCAAAAGACGCAAACACGCCCAGCGCGCGACCGACACGCACACCGATCTCCTTTTCCACACCACCACTCTGGGTTATCCAACTCCCTAGATAATTAAATGCAGAGACGGTCTTCACTTCACCACCAGTCAGCGCAAACGTGGGCAGATCCGCGACAAAATCTGCTGGCAAAATCATCACTTCTGTCTTGGCGGCGTTGATTTGCATGCCAAAGCTAGAGGACACTTTGTCAAGGATTTTCAGCATAAGCGCCAACTGAGCTGGGTCATGTGAGAACAAACATAAATCGTCGGCATACATCAGCATTACTATGCGCTCAACCGACGACGACAACACAGAGCCGCCGGCTCGGGTCACGACTGACACGCCAGCCCCCTCTGGCATCATGTCTAGCGCCTTTTTCACTATGTGGTCAATAAAAACATTGAACAACACAGGAGCAGTGACGCACCCCTGTCGCACACCAGACGACACGAGGAATTCGTGCCCGAAATGTCCCAGCCAGCCGCACGGCAGCTGCGGTGTTGGTGTGAAGATCCTCCAACAGATCAATAATGTGCGGATGAACACTATATAATCTAAGGACTCTCCACAGTGCCGTGTGCAGTGTGACAGCTGTGGCATTTTTTTTTACATAACGGGTCGCGCTGTTTTTGTCTTCGTGGAGTACCCTGCTACACCACCGAGTGATGAGCGACGTCAGTGGCCAGGAAGCCACGCGGCACCCTGCCCAGTGTGACGCAACAGCTGAGTACACACGCGCGAGAGAGAGATTGATACACGGGCCGGTGGTAATCCCCACGCCCCCGAGGAGACGCGGGCTCACTGTATGTGTAGGGAAACAGGAAGGGGATGGGAAAAGGGAAGGCGAAGGGGTGCGCCGCAGGCGCACGCGGTTTTTTTTGCGTGTTGAAATCCAGTAAGGATGTTGCTGTATTGATATAATATTTTTGGAACGAATAGTTCATCATCAAAACAGGCAACGCAACCGTTGTATGTAAAATAGCATCTGTGTCCGAGTGGTTAAGGAGACTGATTAGAAGCCTGTCGATACAAGAGACTGATCAGCAGTTACCGTGAGGTGCGCAGGTTCGAGTCCTGTCAGATGCGTTTTTGTCATTTTTGCAGCTGTCAGTTTCTCTTTTGACTTTTTGTTGTGGACGAAGTGTGTGTGTGTGGGGAGGGGGGGCGGGGAGGGGGGAGGGGGCGCTGAAAGGCAGTTTTAAGCTGCAGCGATGGCCCCCTGGGAGAAGTGTCTCAATGTTCCGGTGGTTGGAGGTTGGGCGGAGGTGGAGGCCTGGCCCCGGTTCTCGCCCCTGGGCGACAACAATTTCCTCTGTTTTGTCGTCTGATCAAGGTCGCATGCGTGTAGACAGTGATCTGGAGCTGTGAGGTGGCTGCAGCTGAGTGCACGTTTTGGGGGTGTTGTTGCGCAGGCTCGATTAACGGGGCTCGATTAACGGGGCTCGATTAACGGAGGCGCGTTCTCGTCGCCGAGCCCTGGACCCAGCAATGCGGCGCTGCTGGTGACGAGGATCTCCGTGCCGCTGACGAGCGGGGTAAAATACGACTGGCCTGGCTCCTGCTAGACTGCCCCTCGGTGGAACACTTCAGGAGCGGCTTGCCCGGCGCTGCCATGGCTTGGCGAGTAGCCGCGGCGCTGCCGCGGCCCGTGCTGGGAGACGGCCCTTATCCTCCCCCCATGCAGGATGCCATGCGGCACCGATCTCGACGAGTCAATCGACGAGCGGAGGAGCTGGCGCCCGTCAATGCATGCTGGACATTGGTCAAGATGGCTGCCCGTGGAGGCGGGCTACCATCACGGCTTCAGCGGTGGTGACCGCCGAGGCAACACAGAGTAAATCCGCTTCACCAATCGCAGCGTTCGTCACCGCGCTCATCCTCGGGGTCGCTCGTCTGCCGGTGACTGGCGTTGGAAGGTCTTCAGGCAGCCTCCATGACAACTCTGTCGTCCATGCACCCCTGGAGGGTGGGACCTGGCCATGCATGAGGCATGGGGCGCCGGCTGAGCCCCATGCAAACGAGAGCTGGACAGCCATGCACTGCCAGGCGGGGACCGTTCCAGTCAGCGCCAGTCGGCTCTGCCGGCTTGACTGGCCACAAGGCCACTACTGTGACCCTGAGGAAGGTCCTTTCTATATGCTCCTTGCCAGACATGTCTCTCAGAGACCGCTGTTTGGGGTAGACTAGCCGGCGGGAGCGGTAGTCTATTGGCCGGGAGCCGGCGGTTCTCTAGTACACTCAAGTGGGCTGGAGTATCGGCGGGTGATCTCTAGTAGAAGAGTAGCCTGCTTAGCTGGAAACCCCGTGTTACTTGTTACTTGTTGCGCAGGCGTTGGTGCGTCACACACGACTCTGAAATCCATCATCATCATCAGGCGCTCAACCGACACGGCATCCTCGGCTGCTCCCTCCACACATTACAGGCAGCAAGCAACGACGTTTGACAACGTCCACCGGAAGCCGAGTGCTAAGACCTGCGGCATTCATTATACTCGAGGCGGAAAAAACAGTGAAAAACAGCGGACAACAGCCTCTCGCCTCGGGTGCACAAAGTATCATGGATGCATTGCCTGGCAACTCCCTTCTCTCACACATGCTCACATGCACACATGGTCGGCACATCCGGTATAATCATGGTGGCGGTGGGTGCAGGGAGCAGACCACAGACGCCCCCCCCCCCCCCCGCTGCGTGGCCTTGCGGGCTCTCCTAGTAGAGCCCCCCTAGTCGTGTAGTCTAGGCCTTCACGCCCTGGGGTCTCCGAACGCGCGTACGTGTAAAACCTGCAAAACCGCCCCCCCCCCCTCTCAGTACAAAACACAGGTGATTGGGTTCATCTGGTGTGTGCAGCCACGCACGCAGAGCGCGTGGTGGCTTGCGTAAAACTCGGCGGGGAACGAATCGAGTGGACCGCCCAATCACCCGCGGTGCTCCTCGATGATCGCGCGCAGCGCCGCCATTTTGGTGCCGGTCATCACGGCGACATGCTCCTCCACCCCGCCCTTGTACAAGCGGAACGTCGGCAGCGTCCGGATCTGCACGTCGAGCGCCCAGCGCTTGTTCTCGGGTGTCGCGTCGCACGTGACCTTGGCAATGCGCACGCCCTTGCCAGCGAGCTCGGCCGCCATCTCCTCCACGGCCGGGGCGATGAGCTGGGGCGGGCACACGCATCGCACCGCATCGCATACAATGTGAGTGCGAGTAGTGTTGTGTCGTGTAGTGGTGTGAGTGGGGTCGGGGGGGCGCAGCGAGTGGGGGCGCAGCGAGTGGGGTCGTGGGGGCGCAGCGAGAGGAAATCCAGCAGCAGAGGGGTGGAGAACGCAGCGAGAGGAGAGAGCGCAGTAGGGGGCAGGAAGGAGGGCGGTCACGCATTCATATTCAAGCGAGCCACCGCCCCCCGTACCGCACGCGCACACCCTCGCGCCCACTGCGAGCGCGCCTCGCACCTTGCATGGCCCGCACCAAGTCGTGAAGTAGTCAACCACCAGGACCTCGTTCGCTGCGTGGGCCTCCGCAAGCACCGTGCGGAAGTGGTCGCGGTCGTTCAGGGACACCACCTGTGTCCGCGCACGCACGCGTGTGAGCGTGTGGAGTGTGTGGCTGCTGCGTCCGCGCAGTGGTATTCTGGTCTTCTGTATCCAGAGGAGGGTCTTCCGGTCGCTGTGTTGATGGGGCGGGGCAGGGTTTGGGTGATGCCGATGATGATGAGGAAGATACAGGCGCTTTGGCCTGAGCCTACACCTCCAGGCTAAAGAGGGAGACACCTGCCTCCCCCCCACTACCCCACAGAGGGCACACACGTGCACAGACGCACAGGAGTTCAAACAGCGAGAGCTGTGTGTGCGCGGGCGGGAGAGAAACGCCGTGTTGATGGGGGCAGCGAGTGGGGATCGCTCTGCCACTCTCTGCTCGTCACCCACATCAATAGGTGTCACCGCAACGGTGGCCATGCCTGCTACCTCGGGAGCAGTGCATGCTGGCATGAGCACCCCTCCCCAGCATCCCAACAGACTCATGCTGCATGCGTGTCATGCATGGGCCCAACATGGGGCGCTCGTTCGTGCAGCGCTTCCAGAGGAGCGCAGATGCATCGACACCACCCACCGCGGTATCGACCTTGGCGTTGGTGGCCAGCTCGGCACGAGCGACGAAAGCGCGAGTGGGCCTTGGTGTTAGTGACTGGGCGCGTGCAGGTGCACGCAGAGCACCGCCACGTGTCACCATTGACCCTGCGTGTGTCCCAGGTGGAGGTAATGGGTCTGTGGGTGTACTAGTGAGGCCAATAGAGGCAGATATGCCCGGGTCGGGGACACAGTGCACCTGCCCCTCGCCATCATGTCCCTCGGACGACCCCTCCCTGACTCTGACACCCACCACGGCATGCAAAAAGCTGCAAACGATCAGTGAGCGTGGCGAGGGTGAAAGGAGGCCCTCGGAGAAGGGCTATCCCGAGTGCCTAGTCACAATACTCACCACGGCCGGAGAGAGCGGTCGCCATGTGTTCTTTGCGTGGTTGAGAAAGTAGGTTATGAAGAACTATGGGGGACTAGAGCGCACACACAAAGTCAGTGCGACATCCGACCGGTTGATTGATTCCACACTCGGGTCTCGGCAAAAAAAACGCTTGCGCCCTGCTAGCGCATGCGATACTGCCGCTGAAACTATAAGACACGCTGTAAGATATAATAAATAAATGAACACCATAAAAATATGTGACGTGTTGACTCAAGGAGGAGGGGGCACGCAGGCGTACATGTGCGTGGGGCGCGGGGGCGTGTGTGTGTGTGTGTGTGTACCCCAGCAAGGGGGTGCACACCGCATCACCCCAATCTCCCAATAAAAACACACGTGCGTACCATGACTTTCTGTCTGTGTGTGTGTGCCCATCACCGCCTTGGGACCATAAAGTTAGGGCTTCCCTCTGAAGAGGAAGCGGTGGCAGGGCACGGAGGCGCCGCTGTAGGCCCGTTTTGGATCGCATTGAAGTTATACGAGGGACAATTTTTTGTGTGTGTGTCAGTGCTTCGCTAAGGATCTTGGGGGAATTATGGCTCAGCCCGGACCTCTCGGCTCACTCCCCAATCTCAACTCGACGAGACGTAGTTTTTTTGCGAAAAGGGTGCGGAAATGTCGGTTTTCACACTGTTTGGGTCGAATTTGTGCGATTTCAACCCACAGCGCCAGCCCAAATCGGCCAATCCCAACCCGCTGGTGCAGGTTTGCGGGTTGCGGGTTGGCTTGCGGAAGCACTGGTGTGTGTGTTTGGGGGCTTTGCGTTTTTACTCGCGGTTTTGGCGCCCCCCTTGTGAATTGCACAGGATTTTCTCGGAAACTTGGTCAGGACTGACTAGTACCGCCGGCACCTGTACTAGCTAAATCATGCGCCGGTTGAGCCTGCCCCCCCCCCCCCTGCGGCTCCTCTTCCCACTCCTCATCCCCTCCTACCAGCGCTTGACATCCCCCTCCCTCCCTACCCCCAGCCCTTGGTGGTTATGCGCTAGGGGGGCGTGGGCAGGGCGTGGGGTATGAACTCTTTGGGGGTATGGAATCTTCCATTGCAGCTACTCAGCCCTTGGTGCTGCCAGGGGCTCTCCCCCCATCCCCCCCTTCTGTGGAAACATGGGTTATACATATAAGAAGGCCTCCAGAAGTGGGGGGGGGGGCGAATGTGAGACTGCTGCGGGCTTTGAGTCTCACAGTGAACCTTTGTAGGATGATAGATCACAGTTAGGGGTACCCCCACCTGCAAGGGCAGGTTGTGACACGAAGAGATGCTCCATTGGCAGCAGTAACAGTAACACGGGGTTTCCAGCTAAGCAGGCTCCCCCCCCCCCCTCAGGTGCGCTGTTTCGTGCGGCGCGGCCGAGAGAGAGAGAGAGCAGGCTGAACCTAGTAGGCCCTGAAACTTTTGACTGTCTACCCTGGACCCCCCAAACCCCCAACCCCAAAATGCTGAACCCTAAAACCCGGCGCCACCGAGAGTCAGCTGAACCTAGTAGGCCCTGAAACCATTAATCGTCTACCCTGGAACCCCCAAACCCCCAACCCCCAAATGCTGAACCCTAAAACCCGGCGCCACCAAGAGTCAGCTGAACCAAGACCCTGAAACCCCTAACAGTCAACCCTGACACCCCAAACCGTCAAAACCTTTAAACCCTAACCCCCTGACCTAACCCCTTCCAAAAAATCGTAACCGGTCATATGTACCCCCCCCTTTAGGTGCGCTCTCTGTTTGCCGCCACCGAGAGCCAGGACGAGGTTATGGAGGCGCCCCTCCCCTCCCCCCCTTGACACACACACACACAGACACACACACACACACACACACACTCACACACACTCTCACACTCTCCCCCCCACCCGCACACGCGCACGCGTACGCTCGCGCCCTTCTCTCGGTAGGTGCGCTCGCTGTTTGGCGCCACTGACAGCCAGGACGAGAGGTTGTGGAGACGCCCCTGCCCGCCCTCCCTCGACACACACACACACACACACACACATACACACACACGCAAAGGCGTCCGAAGGTCTGTAAAATCGAACATGCGCAGGCGCACACACACACACGCGCGCGTTGCCCCCCCCCCTCAGGTGCGCTCGCTGTTTGGCGCCACTGAGAGCCAGGACGAGGTTATGGAGGCGCCCCTCCCCTCCTCTCCTTGACACACACACACACACACACACACACACACACACACACTCCCCACACACACGCACACGTCTGCGCTCACGACCCTCTCTCGTTAGGTGCGCTCGCTGTTTGGCGCCACCGAGAGCCAGGACGAGGTTGTGGAGAAGCTGGAGCAGCTGCAGGAGCGCGTGCGCATCGTGAAAACGCTCTTCAGGGACAAGGAGGTGCGCAGGGGTGGCATGGTCGTGTGTGTGTGTGTGTGTGTGTGTGTGTGTGATGAATGCATGTGTGTGTGATGCATGTGCGTGTGCGTGTGTATGCGCGTGTGTGTTTGCGTGCGCATCGTGAAGACGCTCGTCAGGGACAAGGAGCTGCACAGGGGTGGCAGGCGTGGTCATGTGCTGCTGCAGCTGCAGGCTTGTGTGTGTGTGTGTGTGCTGCATGTGTAGGCGTGTGTGTGTGTGGTGGGGGGGGGGGCATCATCAGGGAAGAGGAGGTGCGCAGGGGCTGCGTGTGTGCGATAGCCAAAAACACCTCGTCGGGAGAGTTTGCCTGGGGTATCTCGGTCATACCTTGGTGGGATGGTGTTGTGTTGGGGTGCGCTCCCTACCACAGCCCCCTCTATCGTTACCCGGCGATACAAGCTACACCCACAGTGTAATGGCTTTGTTACAATGCTAAACAAGTGTGCACAAATTGCATCACATTGTAACAAAGCCATTACACGGTCGGTGTAGCTTGTATCGCCGGGTAACACTAGAGGGGGCTGTGGTATGGCTGTGGAAGGGGTTTGAAATGTTTTGGAACACTGGCTGTTCCCTTGCGCCCAATCATGTTGTTCATGAGCTCAGTGTCTTACTCGTGGTGTACTTATTACCACACGCCAGTGATTTCCTTTTCGGTTCTCCACAGCCATTTGGCTGTACTCCAGCTGTACTTTGACCTTGCACACAGCTCAACCCATCCAGTGGATTGTTTGTCTGACAAGCCTGCCAGACAGAGCACGTCAACAGCTTCCAAATGACCTATGCATGAGGAAAACGGCAAGCGGGAGGTCAACGGTCAACGCGGTCAAAGCAAAATCCGGCTGTGGAAGAATTGATTTTAAAAACCCTGTAAAGGAAATCGATTAACGGAGGCGCGTTCTCGTCGCCGAGCCCTGGACCCAGCAATGCGGCGCTGCTGGTGACGAGGATCTCCGTGCCGCTGACGAGCGGGGTAAAATACGACTGGCCCGGCTCCTGCTAGACTGCCCCTCGGTGGAACACTTCAGGAGCGGCTTGCCCGGCGCTGCCATGGCTTGGCGAGTAGCCGCGGCGCTGCCGCGGCCCGTGCTGGGAGACGGCCCTTATCCTCCCCCCATGCAGGACGCCATGCGGCACCGATCTCGACGAGTTGATCGACGAGCGGAGGAGCTGGCGCCCGTCAATGCATGCTGGACATTGGTCAAGATGGCTGCCCGTGGAGGCGGGCTACCATCACGGCTTCAGCGGTGGCGACCGCCGAGGCAACACAGAGTAAATCCGCTTCACCAATCGCAGCGTTCGTCACCGCGCTCATCCTCGGGGTCGCTCGTCTGCCGGTGACAGGCGTTGGAAGGTCTTCAGGCAGCCTCCATGACAACTCTGTCGTCCATGCACCCCTGGAGGGTGGGACCTGGCCATGCATGAGGCATGGGGCGCCGGCTGAGCCCCATGCAAACGAGAGCTGGACAGCCATGCACTGCCAGGCGGGGACCGTTCCAGTCAGCGCCAGTCGGCTCTGCCGGCTTGACTGGCCACAAGGCCACTACTGTGACCCTGAGGAAGGTCCTCTCCTATATGCTCCTTGCCAGACATGTCTCTCAGAGACCGCTGTTTGGGGTAGTCTAGCCGGCGGGAGCGGTAGTCTATCGGCCGGGAGCCGGCGGTACTCTAGTACTTAAGTGTGCTGGAGTATCGGCGGGTGTCTCTAGTAGAAGAGTAGCCTGCTTAGCTGGAAACCCCGTGTTACTGTTACTGTAAAGGAAATCACGGCACACGCAGACCACTGAGTTTATCATCGCGACCATCCCCACGCACCTGGGCATGGACGAGAGCGGCGGACTGACCCCCCACCACCCAATTTGTGTTTGTTTGCGCCATGTCCTTCCTCCCTCCCTGCTTGTACAGTGCTATACATGTAGCACGCGCTCCTTATGAATGCACGGCCACACGCAGACCACCGAGTTCATCATCGTGACCATCCCCACGTACCTGGGCGTGAACGAGAGCGGCCGGCTGCTCGAGGCGCTGCGCCTGGAGGGCATTCCGTGCAAGCGCATCGTCGTGAACCAGGTGTGAAACTTTGTTGGGTATAGACACCGCTATCCCATGTAAAAAAAAGACAGCGGGGGCAATAAAACAGCTGGGGGCTATCCTTTGTGGGCCCGCCATCCCCCGCGGGGCGCTATCCTTTTGTCACGGTATGTCCGCGCGCGTCGGCGAGTCGCGGTGCACCGCCGCCGCCACCACCACCACAGCACACCACCAACAACAACAACAACAGAAGCAGCAGCAGCAGCAGCAGCAGCAGCAGCAGTAACAGTAACAGTAACACGGGGTTTCCAGCTAAGCAGGCTACTCTTCTACTAGAGACACCCGCCGATACTCCAGCACACTTAAGTACTAGAGTACCGCCGGCTCCCGGCCGATAGACTACCGCTCCCGCCGGCTAGACTACCCCAAACAGCGGTCTCTGAGAGACATGTCTGGCAAGGAGCATATAGGAGAGGACCTTCCTCAGGGTCACAGTAGTGGCCTTGTGGCCAGTCAAGCCGGCAGAGCCGACTGGCGCTGACTGGAACGGTCCCCGCCTGGCAGTGCATGGCTGTCCAGCTCTCGTTTGCATGGGGCTCAGCCGGCGCCCCATGCCTCATGCATGGCCAGGGCCCACCCTCCAGGGGTGCATGGAAGACAGAGTTGTCATGGAGGCTGCCTGAAGACCTTCCAACGCCTGTCACCGGCAGACAAGCGACCCCGAGGATGAACGCGGTGACGAACGCTGCGATTGGTGAAGCGGATTTACTCTGTCCATTGGCAGCAATCCCTATAAAAACGTAAAAGCTTTCATACCCCGTGCCCCCCTATGAGTGGACCCAACACCCAGCAGACCCCCAGATTGCATGTGAAACGGTCTAGAGGGAGCTAGGCAGAGACACGATGCCTGCAAACAAATCCAGTGCGTTGGATCCAGTGCAAAAAATCAAGTGCTTGGAAAGCCCTCCCTCAGCATTGGAAGGTCCTCCCTCAGCGGGCGATGAGCCGCGAGAGCAGCACCTGCACCACCCGAGCCTAGAAAACAGTGAACAATACATCCGCCCAAATTCTGCTCCAAGCGGATTACGGCCGAAGCGAGACCCACTGAGAGAGGTGCTGTGTTGTCGATCGTCGTTGAGTAGAATGGCAAGCAGAATGTATCGACTGCGGCCCGGGGGGCGGCGTCTTAGCCTGAGAGGAATCAGCGGACGCTGGGGGGAGGCACGGGAGGGGCAGAACCAACTTCTGCCATGCGCGGCTGGCGTGCCGAAGGAATTGCTGCTTCAGTCAGTGGCTCTCGTGCCGACTTGACTCAGAGCCTCAAGCTCTGGATTATATCATGCCCAAGTCAACAGCTGCGAGGCTGCTGCTGCCGAAGTTGTGCATGCCGCTTGCACACGTGCTGCAAACAAACAACGAGCGTCGACCGTCGCGCCGCCAGCGGGCAAAGAGGAAGAGGCAGCTTTGCTAACGTTACAGAACGGGGACCCCCCACTCCCACCCCACCCACCCACCTACCCACCACCCACGTACCACCCACCCACCCGCCCACCCACAATTTGACACGACAATCACCGCATACCTTCCTTTGCCCTGCCCCAAAAAACTCGGTAAAACCGAATGCATAAACACGATTTCAAACCCTGGCACTTCCTCACACGCAGCAAATGTGTGGGAGTGGCTATATTTTTGGTATAACAACCTAACCTAAATACCCTTAACAGGAGAGTGGGTCAAACGAACAAAGCAAACCAAACGACAGCTCTCTTGGTGGTGGCGGCCCCGCCAAAAAAGTGAATTGTGGTGCACAGCGTGTGCATGACTGCATGGGCGCATGCATAGGCGCAGGCGCCACGCATGGGAGCGGGGGCTCTAGGGAGGCGCCCCTGCAGCACTGGGTGACCAAAGCTGCCAAGTTGTACGTGGTAGTAGAGAAAGGGGGGGGGGGAAGAGCAAACAAAACGGGAGGGGGGGGGGGAGAGCAAACAAAACGAGAGGGAGAAAGGCGGTGCTACTCCAGGAGCGTGACAGCCCGACGCCAGCCGTCCAGCGGATAGAGGTAAAGGTGAGTCGGTCGAGGAGTATACATGCACATCGGCGTGTGTGTGGAGCTGGCAGTGAGGTTGGCACGAACCGGCCTGTCCGGGAGGGGTGTGGGGGCTGTTTGGCAGGCGCTAGGCCGCACCGCGTCCCCCCTACGTTGTACAGAGAGAGATGGCAGGTAATGTCACCTAGCCTCGTTACGCAACTCCCTCAATCCCACACCCCGAGGGTGCGTACTGTTAACTGTAAAAGGGAAACTGAAGGCTGGTGGGCGCGGCCACGCGCCGCTCACGCGTTGTACGGAGCGGCAGAAAGAGACACGGGAGGGAACGGGCGCAGGCACGCCCCGCGCCGCGCCGCCACACGCTGGCGCGCACGTGCTGCTGCTGCTGCTGCTGTCACCGCTTGTACAGCGCAGGTGCACCCCGCGCACGCGCTGCCACACGCCGGCGCGCACGTGCTGCTGCTGTCGCAGCTTGTACAGCGGAGGCACGCCCCGCGCCGTGCCGCCACACGCTGGCGCGCACGTGCCGCTGCTGTCACAGCTTGTGCAGTGCAGGCACGCCCCGCGCCGCGCTGCCACACGCTGGCGCGCACGTGCCGCTGCTGTTATCACAGCTTGTACAGCGCAGGTGCTGCTGCTGTCACAGCTTGTACAGCGCAGGTGCACCCCGCCACACGCTGGCGCGCACGTGCTGTTGCTGTCGCAGCTTGTACAGCGCAGGCACGCCCCGCGCCGCGCCGCCACACGCTGTGTGACGCGCACGTGCCGCTGCCATCATCACAGGTTGTACAGCGCAAACAGCGCCTTGAGCGAGATCGACCGGCCGTCAGGCCCGCGCACGCGGAACGTCTCCTTCCAGTTCTTGCGCGCCTCGCGGCCGGCCATCGCCTCGGCGATGCGCGGCGTCACTCGCTGGCCGGGGAGCACGCCACACCTGCTTCCGCCCCCAGCCCCGCCTCCAGCCTCCTCAGGACACTCCAGCACCATGCACGGCGGCGCGCTGCCGCGGCACCCGCCCGCGGGCGGGCTCGCCCCCGCCGCGTACTCGTGCACGTGGAACGTGCCGTGTGTCGCGCCGTCCGCAGTGAACACCGGGACCTCGCGCGGCAGGCTGAAGAAGCCGTGCGGCAGCCGCCCCGGCGGCGGCAGGAAGCCGGGCGGGCCGATGGCCACCGCTGCTGCCGCGTCGGGCGCAAACGGCGTGCGAGGCCCGCCGGCGCCGCTGGCGCGCGCGGCGGTCGCGCTGCCGGCGGTAGCAGCAGCGGCGTGGTCGTGGTGGCCGTGGCCGTGGCGGCTGCTGCCCGCCGCACCGCTGTCGCCGTCCCAGCCGCCGCCCTCGCCGCCGTCGTCGCCGTCAGAGCCGCCGCTGCTCTTGTCGCTCGCGTGCAGCAGGCCGCCGTCCGTCGCGGCCGGCCCCGCGCCGCCGCCGCTCCCGATCCCGTGCACCCCCTCGTCCGCCTTGCCATCTCCACCACCTCCACCGCCGCCGCCCGCACAGCCGCTGCCGCCGCTGCCGCTGCCATACACGGGCGCGGGGCAGCAAGGCAGCGAGGCGGCGAGGTAGCGGGGCAGCAGGGCAGCAGCACCGGGGCCCACGAGCGCGCGCTCGTCGTGCACGCCGCCGCCTGCTCCGCCGCCGCACGCGTGGTAGGAGCGGTGCGTAGCTGCGGCCGCCATTGCGCCGTGCTCGGCGTAGGGCTTGGGAGTGCATGACGGGGAGGACGCAGCGCTGGCGGCGGGGTCGGCGCCGGCGCCCGGCGGACGCTCCAGCCCCAGCTGGATGAGGTATCGCTGGAGCGACACCTGCGTGTGTGTGTGTGTGTGTGGCGGGCGTGTGTGTGAGCCGTGGCGGCTGGCATGGACGAGTGCTGGATCGCAAAGCTGTGTATGTGTGCGTGCGTGTGCCTGTGTGTGTGTGTGTGTGTGCGCGCGCGTGTGTGTGTGTGTGCGTGTGTGTGTGTGCGTGTGTGTGTGTGTGTGTTTGTGCGTGTGAGCCGCGCCAGCTGGCATGGACGAGTGCTAGATCGCAAAGCTGTGTGTGTGTGTGTGTGTGTGTGCGTATGCACGTGTGCGTGCGCACGCGCAGGCAGCAGCGCGGCATGCGCCTCTGCTTCATCTGCTTGGTCACCTCATTTTCAACCGAACATGTTCCCTTATTGTGTGTCCCTGTTTGCATAAATTGCAGCAATGGTTCAACTTGCTCGGATGACTCAACGTGTCTATATCCATACCTCGCTGCCGCCGGCGCCGGCTGTCGTGAGCAGCGTGAGCTTCCACGACTTGCGCGAGCCCTTGCCGGCGCGAACCTCGGCCTCGCGCGGCGTGATGCGCGCGGGCGAGCCGTCCTGCGGTGCATGGGTTCAGGGTTAAGGGCTTAGGGCTTGGGGTTAAGAGGCTCGGGTTTAGGGTTTAGGGCTCAGGGCTACCGGCTTGGGGCTAGGGGTCTAGAGCTAAGGCGC
This sequence comes from Chlamydomonas sp. UWO 241, assembly GCA_016618255.1. NCBI lineage: Eukaryota > Viridiplantae > Chlorophyta > Chlorophyceae > Chlamydomonadales > Chlamydomonadaceae > Chlamydomonas > Chlamydomonas priscui. The sequence goes on along the minus strand of VFSX01000114.1, from coordinate 202,015 downwards.
AAGGCGTGATGTGTGCGGGCGAGCCGTCCTGCAGTGCATGATTTCAGGGTTTAGGGCTTAGGACTTGGGGTTTAGGGCTCTGACCTCAGGGTTTAGGGGCTTAGGAGGGTGTAGGGTTTAAACGCGCGGCGTGATGCGCGCGGGCGAGCCGTCCTGCAGTGCACGGGTGCGTGTGAAGTCCCGTCAGGCTCAGGTGGTGGCGAGAGCCCGACGCGCACCTCGGCCTTGCGCAACGTGATGCGCGCGGGCGAGCCGTCCTGCGGCACACGCACGGGGTTTCGGGATCAGGGTTTAGGACTTCGGGTTTAGAGGTTTTAAGGATCAGGGATCAGGGTTGGGGATGAGGGCTTGGGGATTAGTAGGGTCTAGCGCGGATGAGCCGTCCTAAGGCACGCGCATGCGGCTTCGGGTTCAGGGGAGAAGAGTAGACATAGGGTGTAGTTGTGCGTAGGGCTTAGGGCTTGGGGTCTAGGGCTAAGGCACGCGCACGGGGTTTGGGGTTCCTGGCGTGGATGCCTGGCGCGCATGCGGGAATGCGCCAACAAAGGCGTCCGACGGTCTGTAAAATCGACCTCCCCCCCACACACGCACACCAGTGATGCAGAAAGTGTTTTGCTGTTATGACGGTCTTGCGACGCGCGGAGGCCCCAGCTGGCCCTGGCGGCCCGGCGATTCTACGCGGGCTGTGGCGCGATTCTACGCGGGCATTTTTTCGGGGGCTGCGCCCCCGGACCCCCGCTGTCCAAAGTGTTATTGTTGGTGGAACGGCAGTATATTTGTTTACGCTGCTCTCTCATTTCTTATTCTTTCCTTATTTCTTGCTTAGTTCTCCTAGTTTGTCTTTTCCCTGTGCCTCACAAACATCACAACCACAAAACCACACAAAGCTTGTTGATTCTCGGTGTAAATCAGGGGTGCCCCTGATGCAAATCTGCATGTACACTCCACCCCGCGCCTGTGCTGCTCTCTGCACATGCGTGAGTGGCTCAGCGTGGATCAGCACACACAATCTGGTCCTACAGCAGACAAGTAGCTAACTTGTCTGCTTGAGTAGAGCGCTGCGGCGCGTGTGCTACCAGCCCCGCTTCTGGTGGTTTGGGGGAAGGCCTTTGGTCCCTTGATGTTTTTTTACCTTGGGCTGTCCTCCACCCACCGGATGGGCTTTGGTGATGTGCCTGTGGCCTGTGCTGCTGCTTGGCGCCCATCACCTAGTGTGGGTGGCGCTACCGTGGGCTACTTTTGTAGCTCGGCTTTTTGTGCCTTGTGCCTGCTGTCTGATAGTCCTGCTGGAACGTTGGAACTGATTGTGACCGCCGGCAGCGAATTTGTAACACTACTCTCTTGGGCACTACTCTCTTGCATGGGGCTCGATTAACGGAGGCGCATTCTCGTCGCCGAGCCCTGGACCCAGCAATGCGGCGCTGCTGGTGACGAGGGTCTCCGTGCCGCTGACGAGCGGGGTAAAATACGACTGGCCCGACTCCTGCTAGACTGCCCCTCGGTGGAATACTTCAGGAGCGGCTTGCCCGGCGCTGCCATGGCTTGGCGAGTAGCCGCGGCGCTGCCGCGGCCCGTGCTGGGAGACGGCCCTTATCCTCCCCCCATGCAGGACGCCATGCGGCACCGATCTCGACGAGTTGATCGACGAGCGGAGGAGCTGGCGCCCGTCAATGCATGCTGGACATTGGTCAAGATGGCTGCCCGTGGAGGCGGGCTACCATCACGGCTTCAGCGGTGGCGACCGCCGAGGCAACACAGAGTAAATCCGCTTCACCAATCGCAGCGTTCGTCACCGCGCTCATCCTCGGGGTCGCTCGTCTGCCGGTGACTGGCGTTGGAAGGTCTTCAGGCAGCCTCCATGACAACTCTGTCGTCCATGCACCCCTGGAGGGTGGGACCTGGCCATGCATGAGGCATGGGGCGCCGGCTGAGCCCCATGCAAACGAGAGCTGGACAGCCATGCACTGCCAGGCGGGGACCGTTCCAGTCAGCGCCAGTCGGCTCTGCCGGCTTGACTGGCCACAAGGCCACTACTGTGACCCTGAGGAAGGTCCTCTCCTATATGCTCCTTGCCAGACATGTCTCTCAGAGACCGCTGTTTGAGGTAGTCTAGCCGGCGGGAGCGGTAGTCTATCGGCCGGGAGCCGGCGGTACTCTAGTACTTAAGTGTGCTGGAGTATCGGCGGGTGTCTCTAGTAGAAGAGTAGCCTGCTTAGCTGGAAACCCCGTGTTACTGTTACTGTTACTCTCCCAAGAGAGTAACAGTAAGAGGCGTAGCATGACGTGAGGCGCCCCCTCCCCCTCCCCCCCACTGGCGCGCGTGCATGCAAGCAGCGCAAGCCAGAGCCACGTTGGATCAGCACACATCTGTCCCTACAGCAGACAAGTAGCTTACTTGGGCGTAGCATGACGTGAGGCGCCCCCTACTGGCTCGCGTGCATGCAAGCAGCGGAAGCCAGAGCCACATTGGAATTCTGAATTTGATGGCATCCTTAATAATGTTGGTTTTCAGGCTATGGAAGCAGTCTGGAGGGGGCAAAACAACTGAGCACGCACGCCCAGACGAGCTGTTGCACGTGGCGTGTTTGCATGGCGCACGCGTGTTTGCATGCATGCATGCAGTGGGCGCCGGGGCGCAGCCCCGGCAGGTCATATAAGAACCAGTGATGCATTTTGCTTAATACTAGAGAATGGCATGATCTGCTGCAGCAGAGCCAGGCAGGGGGGCTGTTGCACTTAAATCAAGCAAAAGTGTGACCAACCACCTCCCTCCTTAACCAACCTCCTCCGTCTCCGCCCCCGTCCACCGATAATTGCGCGAGCTGAGCGCTGATCGGATCTGATGCTCGCCGCCCAAGGCGACCTACACGCAGGGCGCCTGAAGGCGCTGCGCTACGCGCAAGGCAGAACGCGGCTCCGCCGCGTCCTCCCGCGCTACGCGCGGGTCCCGCCAAACGACCCCAAATTATGTATAAGCATGCGCGTATAGCACTTTCTGCATCACTGACGCACAAGCACGCACACACACACACCTGGGACACGCATGGCGGCAGGCGTCCGTATACGTTTCCGCTCAGACCGACCACGTACTCGTGCAGCCACAGCGTGCCGCGGAACCGCGCGTTGATGCTGTGGATCGGCACCGACACCGGCAGGCCGTGCAGCGACGCTGCGTCGAGCCCGGCGGGGTGCAGCGCGCCGGCGCCGTCGGCGCCGGACGCGCCGCCGCCGCCCCCCCCCGTGGCGCCCGTGCCGCCGGTGGCAGCGAGCCCGGCGGCGCCGGACGCCGATGTGCGTGGCGAAGAGCCCGGCGCAGCAGCGAGGCCCGGCGGCGGCGCAGGCGGCCCAGGCGCCGCAGCGGCCGCGGCCGGTAGCGGGCGGCGGTAGTGCGGTGGCGGGAGCGTGCCGCCGTACGAGGCCGGGGGCAGCGTGCCGCGCGCGGGGAAGTCTCCGCCGCCGCCCCCGCGTGGCGGCTGCGGCGCAGCCCAGCCTCTGGGGTGGTGGACGTGGCCCAGACCCGCGGGCCCAGCGGAGCCCTGCATCGGGCCGTAATGAGCGAGCGCCATCTGCGGCGCGGCCGCAGCGTGCGCCTGCTGGTAGAAGGGGTAGGCGGGCAGGCCGCCGCCGCTACCGCTGCCGCCGGCACCGCTGTCGCCGCCGCTGGTGCTGCCGCCCCCGAGTGGCGCACACAGCCGCGCGAACCGCGCCGCGTGCTGCGACGTGAACGGCGACGCGGCGGCCTCGTCCGCACCCTCCCGCAGCTTCTTCGCAGCCCCTGCTTCCATCTCCACACGCAGCTCATTGACATGCTCTTCACGCCACAGACGGGGAAGGTCCATCTGTGTGTGTGTGTGCGCGGCGGCCGGCGCGCCGAGCGGAGCGGCGGGCGACGCTGCGTCGTGGTGGTCGTGCGTGGAGAGGTCCGATGACGGCGTGTCGTCGCCGGAGCCCTTTCCGCAACCGGGATCTTTCCACCGCTGCATCACACAGATGAGCCCGGGCTCATTGCGCGCGCGCTTGCTGCCGCTACCGCAGCGAGTCGCGAGCGGCGTCGTGTCGGCGGACGTGCCATGCGCTGGTGCCTGTGCGGTGTTCGCGTGTGTGTGCGTGTGTGCGTGTGTGTGTGCGTGTGTGTGCGTGCGCGTGTGTGCGTGTGTGCGTGTGTGCGCGTGTGTGTGCGTGCGTGCGTGCGTGTGTGCGTGTGTGCGTGTGCACGAGGCAGGGGGGGCGTGCTCGCACCTTAGTGTAGGCACGAGCGGACGTTGGCCCGCTGCAGCCATCCGCGTGGATGGGCTCCGGGCGGTGTGCCTGCGCCTGCGTTGCGTGTGTGTGTGTTTTCATGCCGTACACACCGAAGGGGTTCAGCACTCATGCACAAAGATTGCGTAGAGATTTGTTTAGATTTGGTGACAGATTCACCACCCTCGTAACGCGCCCCCCCTCCTCCTCAGAAGCCCGAAGTCGCGCTGCGCCACCTCGCACACACGGCGTTGCTTGATGAGCTGCCGCCTTCACGCGGCAGCTCAAAACCGCGCGCTGCTGACTCAATGACTCGGGGAGAGCACCCCATCGCGCCCGCACGGCTAGATCACGCCCACGCCCCTGACCTTGCGCCTGCTGTTGATGTTGCGCGTCGGCACCACCTCCATCACTCCTCCTGGGCCTCTGCGTGCGAAATCTCAGGATGCGCGATGTGTTTGCCCAACCTCATGTGGCGCACGAGGGCGGGCAGCGCGCTGCTGAAGTTCTGGTCAGGTTCGGGTCCGCGGTGGTGGTGGTGGACGCAAGCGCCTGAGCTGGAAAGCAACACTCAGTATTAGGACGGCGCAAGCGCGCTTGTGTAGGCAGCCGTTTGCGTCAGTAGTGGTCACGTCCCGGCGTCCAAAAGCAATGACAATATGTGCAACGCACGCGAGCACGAGCGAACGAGCGCGTGTGGCATCCACACATTTTTGGTTGACCCCCTCAAACCCCTCCCTCCTGCGGGAGGGGGTCTCTTGACTGCCCACCCCCCTCCGGATGTGTGTGGCGGTGCTTCTGGCCTATCTGGCGGACATGTCCAGTGCTTTTGTGTGGGGGGGCGCAGAAAAAGTAAGTGTGTGACACACATGCAAACAAGTAACAAGTAACACGGGGTTTCCAGCTAAGCAGGCTACTCTTCTACTAGAGACACCCGCCGATACTCCAGCACACTTAAGTACTAGAGTGCCGCCGGCTCCCGGCCGATAGACAACCGCTCCCGCCGGCTAGACTACCCCAAACAGCGGTCTCTGAGAGACATGTCTGGCAAGGAGCATATAGGAGAGGACCTTCCTCAGGGTCACAGTAGTGGCCTTGTGGCCAGTCAAGCCGGCAGAGCCGACTGGCGCTGACTGGAACGGTCCCCGCCTGGCAGTGCATGGCTGTCCAGCTCTCGTTTGCATGGGGCTCAGCCGGCGCCCCATGCCTCATGCATGGCCAGGTCCCACCCTCCAGGGGTGCATGGACGACAGAGTTGTCATGGAGGCTGCCTGAAGACCTTCCAACGCCAGTCACCGGCAGACGAGCGACCCCGAGGATGAGCGCGGTGACGAACGCTGCGATTGGTGAAGCGGATTTACTCTGTGTTGCCTCGGCGGTCGCCACCGCTGAAGCCGTGATGGTAGCCCGCCTCCACGGGCAGCCATCTTGACCAATGTCCAGCATGCATTGACGGGCGCCAGCTCCTCCGCTCGTCGATCAACTCGTCGAGATCGGTGCCGCATGGCGTCCTGCATGGGGGGAGGATAAGGGCCGTCTCCCAGCACGGGCCGCGGCAGCGCCGCGGCTACTCGCCAAGCCATGGCAGCGCCGGGCAAGCCGCTCCTGAAGTGTTCCACCGAGGGGCAGTCTAGCAGGAGCCAGTCCAGTCGTATTTTACCCCGCTCGTCAGCGGCACGGAGATCCTCGTCACCAGCAGCGCCGCATTGCTGGGTCCAGGGCTCGGCGACGAGAATGCGCCTCCGTTAATCGAGCCCCAAAGACACACATGCACATGTAGACTATCAATCTCCTTGCTGTCTACGTTCCAAATCAAGCGGATTTTTTGAATTTTGGGGGCCGAGACGGTCCAAAGTTGGGGTGGGTGGGTGGGGCGGCAAACTAAATATGGGAGGTCAACAACTTCCTTTCCACTGGGCCGATTTCGATGGGAAGACCACCATAGAACCGCCTTGATGAGAGGAGCAGGAATCCACTCTCAGAGGGGGCTTGAGAAAATTAGGGTGGGGGTATTCACCTCCTCAACCCCCCAAATCCCTATTGTGCGCCAAGTGCTCACCTAGGGATTTGTGAAACCTTCACGGATTGATATGGGACCGATGCCATCTGAATCTCCTTAGAGAGCGCAGCAAAACACCTCAGGAGGATCAACCCTGAACCTGCCGTCATGGGAGGCTCCCATCCCCGTATAACAAGCTAGAGGAGCGCGTATAACTAGCTTGAGGAAGGTCTGGGCACACACACAGGCACAAAACACGCACAGGCAGACACTGGACAGACATGCCCCTGCAACAGTGAAGAACCTGACCTTGTGGCATGCCATCAGAGCCACAAATGGGTAGGTGTCGACGCTTGCAGGCCTAGTGGGACACGGCCAACCGGGCAGGGCAGGTCGAGGGGCGGGGTCCCGTATCAAGTTGTGCTCTCGACACGTTTTTTTGGCTGCATCTCCTGAGCAGCCACAGGTTTGGGGTTTAGGCTAAACCTTTTACCCTAAACCCAACACCCTAAACTCTAAACTCTCAACCCTAAACTCTTAAAAACCTTCAACCCTAAACCCTAAACCCTAAACCCTAAACCTTCAACCCTAAACCCTAAACCCTAAACCCTAAATAGATTGCAGGCGGCAGCATGGAAGCGGATGGCGAGAAATTGAGAAACATGGGAAGCGAGGCACATGCGGCTAGGCTTTGTGAGGAGGTTGTGGCGCAGGGGTTCCCTGCCCCAAGGCGCAGATTATAGATGGCGCAGCAATCAATACACTAGCCGTGCGGCATGGGGCGAGGCGAGGCCCCACCAGCGGGCGGGCACCATAATGGAGATGGCGGTTAAGAACGGGGAATGAGGCTACAGGGAGAGGATACGGGTTACAGATGCCAAAGGGGACGGCGGAACAAGGATCAGCCATAGGTGTCACGGGGAATGGCTAAAGAACGGGAATGAGGCGGGTGGTACGGGTGCTGGCGCGCATGGAGCGCGGCGCGGCGCATGGAGATCGCATGGCGGCGCCCATGCATGGACGAGATTGCTGGCGGGCATACAGGAGATTGCTGGCGGGCATGGAGGAGATTGCTGGCGGGCATACAGGAGATTGCTGGCGGGCGTGGAGGAGATTGCTGGCGGGCATGGAGGAGATTGCTGGAGCCAATGGCGGCGGCGGGACTAGTAGTAGAACACAGGCGCACACCAACAATGCGTTGCTGTCACTACCTGGGTGGTATAGGGTGGATCTGGGGGCCCAGTGTCCTGTCTAGGTCCAGTGCGTGCGCGCGTGTGGGGGTTTACCCTCACCCCTACCAGATAGCCAGCCAGTTTCCCACTGAAACTGAGTTTAAGGTGTCGGGCGCTAGCGCCGACACCGGTCTTATACATCATTACTGCTGTCACACAGACTGTAAGATCCATCATCATCATCATCAAACCCTAAACGCTAAAACCATGACCATAAAACCCTACAACCCTAGACCCTAAACCCCCCTAAACCGCAGCCAGTGATCGGCGTGCAGAGAGGGCTCGTGGCTGTGCGTGCAACCCCACGGCGTGGAGCATGTGCAGCGCACAAGCATGCACAACTCCAGCTCTGCAGGGCGTGAACGAAGGGGGGGGGGACAAGGGGAGGGTCTCTAGGGGTGCTCGGAGGGGGAGAGGCATCTATTACCGGGGCCGAGGGCACAGCGGCGACCAGGCAGCTACCGGGCAGTACCAAGTGCAGATCGGCTGGCAGACAACCAGCAGGCAGGGCAAACATGGCAGGGCAGACAGAGAAGGGCAGCTGCCGGACGGCCATCACGTAGTCACGCAGCTTCCAGGCAGCCACCCAGCGCTGCGACCTTTCTGTGCGTGACAGAACGGCAATGACTGCGCGCGCGAGAGCTCCCGGGTACGTTACAAGCCGTCTGTTCAGAGTCAAACTCTCTAAACATCAGGCGTCACATGGTTGGCCCAACAGCGAGCACACCTGTCCAGCGCGGAAACAAATCACTCAGTGCAGCGGCGTGTGGCCGCGTGTGCGCACCTGTGCGCACCTGCACAAACGGTGCCTAGGCTACTACTTGAACCGTGCGCCTACACCGACACGCCAGCAGAGGAGGCTGCGGACTTGAGCGGCGTCGCCTTGTCAGCGAGCAGCTCCTTGGCAGGCACGACGTTGGAGACGCGCACGTCGGAGGGGCGGCTGAGTGGCGGCACGGGCGACGTCGTGTCGATGATGCCGTGGCTGCCGCGCTTGAACACGAAGCCGTTGCACGCGTCCTGGAACCTGCAGGGGGGGTGAGGGGAGGGCAGGGAGCGGGGCAGTCAGCAAGGTGAAGATGGGGTGCGTGTCAGAGGAGCGGATGGGGAGAGACGGGAGGCGCAGGAGAGGAGCGGGTGGGGAGGGACGGGCGGCAGGAGCGGAGCGGGAGGCAGGAGAGGAGCGGGAGGCAGGAGAGGAGCGGGTGGGGAGAGACGGGAGGCAGGAGAAAGAGCGTGCACACAATGTTTGCATGCATGCCCAGGGCGACTCACTCCTGTGACGGGAAGCACTTGGACATCTCCCACAGCTCGTTGACGCGGTGGCGCTCGGCCTCTGCAAACCACGCGGGCGTGCGCTGCGCCTGCTTGGCCGCCACGATCTTGGAGGCCTCGCCAGACGCGACCAGCCTCTCCACGCGCGTGCGCACGGCAGTCACGAAGTCAAAGTGATCGCACGACACGACCTCGTCGATGTAGTTGATCGCCTTGGCCTGGCGCGCGCTGATCGGCTGGCACATGTTGGACAGCGCATCCGCCATGGCGGCCCCGACCCTCGCGGGCAGCTGGAACGTCCAGTACTCGGAGCCGAAGAGCCCCATTTTCTTGTAGTGCGGGTTCATCACGACGCCCTCGTGCGCGAGAATCCTGTCGCCCACGAGCGGCATGATGGCGCCGCCCGCGCCGGCGTTGCCCCACACCGCGGTCACGACGAGCTTGTTGGTCATGTGCATGCACGCCCGGATCGCATCGTTGATCGCGTTGATGTTGCGCCAGCTCTCCGTGGCGGGGTCCGCGGACGCCTGGATCGTGTTGAGGTCGATGCCGTTGGAGAAGACCTTGTAGCCGCCGAGCAGCACCACAGAGTCGACGTCGGTCCAGCTGCCGACCTTCTCAAGCACCGCCTGCAGCTCGTAGCACTGCTCAGTCGACATGGCGCCGTTGTAGAAGGCCCAGTTGACGTACGCGACACGGTTCTCCTTCCACGTCCAGACCTGCTGCCAGGTGGAGGGGGAGGTGCCGAAGGCAATCGGCGTGGAGTTCTCTGGCGCGGGGATCTTGGGCAGGGCCGCCATCAGAGCTGGTGCGGCCGTGCGCAGCTCGAGCTCGGCGCGCAGCTTGATCGTGGACGGCAGGCACTGCAGGCGGCCGCTCTTGTTCGGGCCGGCGCACGCCTCGGGCACGGCCTGCAGGCGGCCGATCCACACGCAGCTGCCGTCGGCGCACGCGACCATCACCGCGCCATCGCGAGCGCCCAGCACCTGGCCGGGTGATGCGCCCTTGGACGCCTTGTCAGCACCCGACTTCTCGACGACTGCCTCGAACGCGCGGTACTCGCCGTTGACGCCGCGGAGCTTGCACGGAGCGCCCGGGCGCGAGTCAGACAGGCGGATGGTGTGCGCGACCTCCTCGGCGGTCATGGTCTCGAAGTCGACGCGGCGCTGCTCGTAGGTGAGCGAGGGGATCGGGGGCGGGCCGCCGGCGTCGACCGGCTGCTCGCCGCACCACAGCATGCACAGCAGCTTAGGCAGCGCAGCGCGTGCAGCCTGCACCGCGTGGATGCCGTAGGCCTCGGACTTGGTGAGGCCGGGCTGCATCTTGAAGTTGGGGGAGGCGTACACGGGGCCTGCGGGGGACAGGGGGGGAGTGCAAAGAGTGAGGCGGCGTATGTGTGGAGGGTTTTGGTAGGTAGGCAGGCGGGCAGGCGGGCAGGCGGGCAGGCGGGCAGGCGGGCAGGCGGGCAGGCGGGCAGGCGGGCAGGCAGGCAGGCAGGCAGGCAGGCAGGCTGCTGCTGCGTGCATTGCTGGCGAGCAACTCAGCTGAATCCTCACCGTCGTCAACGCCGGCGGCGGCCTGCAGCATGGTCAGGCCCCAGCTGGACTCCTTGTTCCTGATTGCCCAGTCGATGGAGTTGCTGCCCTTGTCGCCTGCGTGGGGGCAAGGGGAGGGGGGGTCGCAAGGGCAGTGAGTGGCAGTGAGGTGCAGGTGGTTGTGCGCTCAGAGACGACGGCGGGCCGGGGCAGGCGGTGTAGGTTCATCAGCAAGCAGAAGACAAGTTCGGTGGCAGCACTGCCGCACCACTTACCCATGGGGCCGGGGTGGCACACGATGACCGGGACCTGCATGTCGCTCCAGACGTCCTCGGGCACGAACTTGGTCAGGAACGGCGCGATGATGACGTCGGGCTTGTGCGCCGCCTTGATCTCACGCATGAAGGCGCCGGCCTTCTCCTTGCCGTTGGGCACGACGGTGGTGACGACGTCGTGGCCGAGCGCCTGGAGGTCGACGAGCAGCGCCTGGCTCATAGAGCCGTGGGCGTCATTGAGCAGCAGGACCTTGCGGCGAGGGAGGGTCTCGACCATCTTCTTGTAGTCGATGCCGGCGTCGGCGACAGTGTGCTCGGGCTCGGTGGCCGCAGGGGCTGCGCCGCCGGCGGAGTGGAAGCCGAGCGACGAGCGGCGCTCAACGCGGCTGCGGGGGCTGACGGCGAGGGCGGAGGAGAGGCCGTGCACGGAGATGGGCAAGAAGTTCTGGTAGGAACTGCAGGACGAGAGGAGGGGAGGGAGGAGGGAAAACAGTTCAGAGTGCGGTGAGTCGCCGAGGGGGAGGCGAGCGGGCACGCAGTGTGCGAGAGCGCCTGGGGCCAATCAGAGGGTCTGGTGATAGCAGATGCATCGCATCGGGTTTTAAGAGCGCGATGGGGCAGGCAGGCGGCGGCGCGACGGGGCAGGGCGTGCGAGTTTTTTTGTTTTCGATTGTTGCTCCAAAAGGTGGTTAGTCCCGTACCTGCGCGACGACAGAGCCTCGCGCGGGCTCATAGCACACAGCCTGCTGGGGCTGGCGCTGGAACGCGCGGTGGCCTTGGTGTTGACGTTGAGCTGCATCGTGAAGAGGGTGACGGAGAGTGGCGGGTGTCGCGGAGTCGGAGTCGGAGTCCAAAGCAGACGGGCGGCACACACACGTCGCAGGCACTGGCAAAGGCGCAGCCGCAGTGGAGTTCTCGCAGGTGCTTGGCTTAGATAATAGGCGTTGGGGGTCGAGACGAGCCTCTTGTGGGTTCGTTCGGTTCGTACTTCGCACCCCCCACTACTTTTGGGTAGGTGGACGGCTCGCCTCCTCCGAGGCAAGCCCGACCATCACGGCTCACGAACGGCTGGCGAGCGCCGACGCTTAAGCTGCAGAGGGAATATTGGAAGCACGCAGCACCAACAGCAAGCAATAACACGCACAGAGCAGGGAGACGGGCAAAAACTTGCTGCGAAGCAAGGATGCGACAAGTAACCCTCTTTGGACTCGCAGGCACTACCAGCAGCACGACCAGCAGGAAGAGAGACTCAACAGGATAGGCCCCGCACTCTGCAGGCACCAACTACAGCACCACAGCACGGCGGCGTGCATGCAGCTAAAGCCGCAGCCATATGCACAGCACAGACACGGCTACTACCGCCGCGCGCAACCACCGCCACCGCCACCATAATCAGTTCCGCTGCCGCGCGCCGCCCTCCCGCTCCTCCTCGTACTCTATCTCCACCTGCCGCCCGTCGCGCCCGCGCTTCTGCCGTCCGGCGGCCGCCTTAAACGGCTTTGCCTTGGCAGCCGCCGCAGCAGCCTTGGGCTTCGCCCCCGTGGCTGCAGCAGCGGCGCCCCGCCCCCCTTTCACCGCCGGCTTGCGCCCGCCCTTTGGCGCCGGCGCCTCCTCGTCGTCGTCGCCCGACGTTGACGCCTCGTCGTCCTCGCCGCCCTCTCCCTCGTCGTCATCGCCCGAGCCCGACGCCTCCTCCTCTCCCTCGTCAAAGTCCTCCATGGCGTCGTCGCCCTCCTCGTCTCCCTCCAGGCCCAGGGCCTCGACCTCATCATCGTCGAGGTACTCAATCTCCTCCTCTTCCTCCTCCTCCTCGTCCTCCTCGTCTCCCTCCACAAACTCGACGCCCGCGTCGGCCTCGGCCTCCTCCTCGACCTCCTGCGCGTCGAGTACCGCCTCGTACTGCTTGAGCGGGAAGTTGTAGATGTCGCCGTACGTGCCCGACTGCAGCCGCTTGAGCAGCTCGCCCTCAATCGCGCGGTCGAGCCGCGCCGCAGTCTGCGCCTTGGCCTCGCGCCGCAGCTCGCGCTTCTCCGTGCGCGCGGGCATCGTGATGAGCTTGGGCTGCACCTTGAGCTGCAGCTTGCGCATGCGGATGAGGTACTGCGTGATCTTCGTGAAGCGCTGCTTGTTCTTGTGAACCAGGAACTTGGGCCAGTACTGCGGGTGGGGTGGGGTGTGGAGGGGTGAGGAGGGTCAGTGGGCGGGGAAGGGCGTGCTCGCTGATTCAGCGGCACGTAGAGGGCACGCGGGCTGTGGACATGGTATGGTTTTTGCGCGTGCCTCAGATACCGTCGTAGTCAAAGTTCTAATCATGCAGGCCGCAGCTTGCTCAGACACATCAACCATAAATTGTAAACGAGTTGTCATCCCGGGCGATGCGGGCGTGGGTGCAGGTGAAGTGGGTGCAGCATGCGCATGCGTACGTGCCTCAGATACCGTCGTAGTCAAAGTTCTAATCATGCAGGCCACAGCCTGCTCAGAAACATCAACCATAAATTGTATACGAGTTGTCATCCCGGGCGATGCGGGCGTGGGTGCAGGGGCGTGCAGCATGCGTAAGTGCCTCAGATACCGTCGTAGTCAAAGTTCTAATCATGCAGGCCACAGCCTGCTCAGAAACATCAACCATAAATTGTATACGAGTTGTCATCCCAGGCGATGCGGGCGTGGGTGCAGGTGAAGTGGGTGCAGCATGCGCATGCGTACGTGCCTCAGATACCGTCGTAGTCAAAGTTTTAATCATGCAGGCCATAGCCTGCTCAGAAACATCAACCATAAATTGTATACGAGTTGTCATCCCGGGCGATGCGGGTGCAGGTGAAGTGGGTGCAGCATGCGCATGCGTACGTGCCTCAGATACCGTCGTAGTCAAAGTTCTAATCATGCAGGCCACAGCCTGCTCAGAAACATCAACCATAAATTGTATACGAGTTGTCATCCCAGGCGGTGCATGCAGACGCATGGGTGCGTGGTAGCATGCGCATGCGCGCATGCCTCGCTGTGCTCGTGTGCCTCAGTTCAGGTCTCCAATAGATAATCACGCAGGCCGAAGCCAGCTCAGTGATAGAACAATGATTTGGTTGTGGTCATCACTAGCAACACTGGCAAGGTAGCGTGCGCGCATGCAGATGCTCAGGGCGACGTGCGCTTGTGCATGGGCGTGTGCTGTGCCTCAGATACCGTCGTAGTCAAAGTTCTAATCATGCAAGCTGCAGCCTGCTCAGAAACATCAACCATAAATTGTATACGAGTTGTCATCCCGGGCGGTGTACGCAGGCGCGTGAGCGCGTGGGCAGCATGCACATGCGCGCATGCCTCGCTGTGCTCGTGTGCGTCAGTTCAGGTCTCCAATAGATAATCACGCAGGCCGAAGCCAGCTCAGTGATAGAACAATGATTTGGTTGTGGTTATCACTAGCAACACTGGCAAGGTAGCGTGCGCGCATGCAGATGCTCAGGGCGATGTGCGCTTGTGCATGGGCGTGTGCTGTGCCTCAGATACCGTCGTAGTCAAAGTTCTAATCATGCAGGCCGCAGCCTGCTCAGAAACATCAACCATACATTTTATACGAGTTGTCATCCCGGGCGGCTCACGAATGCACGTGCTCGATACATACGGGCGCACGCACGGGCGGCGGCTCCAAGCATGCAGTACAGGCAGGCGGTCGAGAGGCCATTGGATGCGGCACGCAGTTGGCGGTGGCACATGCTTGCACTCGTGCGCGCATGCCACCATGCACGCGCGTGTATGCACGTGAACGTGTGCCGTCCGGCGTGCTCCGGATCCCATGCGCGCCATGCGTGCCCCATGCACGCCATGCGCACCTCCAGGTGCTTGTCGAGCTGCTCCAGCGCCTGCGTGTAGTTGCGCTTGAGGCGGATCTTCTGCCACAGGTTCTTGGGCGTGTGCGCCCGCTCGATGGTCTTCATGTACAGGTAGCACTTGCCGTCGGTCTCCTTGATGGTGGCATACCTCGAGTTGGCAAGCGGACACGAGCTGCGGTTGCACAGCCCCGTGACGTTGTACTCATTGCGGCAGAAGTTCTGCGTCTGAGTCTTGGCCTTAAAGCTGCAGTGATGGTGGTTGATGACCTGCGCGAGGGGGTGAGAGGCGTGAGCACAGCAAATGGCATGCGGCGGCGGCGCTTGTCCCATGCACTGAGCCTCCCCACTCGCACGCCCTGTACCGACCTGCCAGATGATCTCGTCGTGCTGCATGGCTGCTGGCTGCTCCTCTAGGCCTCACGCGCCTGCCACTGGCCCGTGGGACGGCGGCGCGAGGAGCCTGTGAAGATGACTCGTGGGGAGGTGCGTGTGACACAGCTGACACTTATAAAGGCTGAGGTATCTAGGTCGTGGAAGGATGGTTGTGCACGCACTACCGACAAAGAGGCATGTGTGTGTGGCACAAAGTGTGACCCTTGCATTCTTCCCAAGGCTTCCAAGGTTGGAAAAACTGATAGCGTGTCACCTGAACAGATGCGTGTACCTTCTTGCAGCTCATTCACTTGGAGGGGGGGTCAAAAAGGGAAGGGGTTTAGGTGTTTGTGTTGCCGAGCCGCTGCCCCCCCTCCCCTCCCTTGATGAGCCTCCAGAGGACGGTAAATTGATATTGTCCTGCGTGCAAGCGGAGGGGAGGGGAGGGGCCTGGGAGGGGCCATTTCTGAATATTTTTTTGAAAACTCACGCGCGACCACGTCACCAGCTTCTCTCCCCTGCTGCGCCCTGCCTCTGCCCCTGTGCCAGGGCCGCACGCATGTGCCAGGGCTGCCTCAGCATCAGCACCGTGTTTGGCCACGCGCAGACGGTGGTGCCGTGCACGGCGTACTCCCCTCCGCCTCGCTGTGCATGCCGTCGGCGGAAAGGCGCGCCTGACCGAGCCGCTACACGTTGTTCGCGCCGTCGGGCGCCGTCCACGCAAGGCACCCACCACCACGCATGGCAAGCTGCACACATGGGCAGGGTGCCCTCAAGTGCAGCGGCAGCTGGCTGCGTGTCTTCTCAGGACTCTCTGGGCCGTGTGCTGTGTCGACCTCCGTTCAAGCGGCCTCCTCGCCCCTCTGCGCCCAAGCCCTGATGATGATGATGATGGATTTTACAGTCGTGTGTGACAAAAAAGTACAGTACAAATACAGTGCGGACAAACAAATACAGTGGGCACAAACTTGACAGCTCCACGAGTGTGCTGCCCCCCGTGCCCCGTCGTCTGGGCTGGCAGGCACCCAACAGGTGCGTGACTGGCCTAGCGCGGCCTAGGATCAGAGCGTGCAACGCGAGAAAACGGAGGGGATATTTATTGAAATAGCAGCAACCAGCTGTTGCTCTCTTTGTTTTCCGGGACGGCTGAATTGCCGCAGTGGACAGACAATCATAACTTGCTTCATGTAACACAACTCATGCCAAGAAGGCCGAGGGGGACTGAGAGCTCTCTCGAGCCTCTCATCCCCACACTAAGTAACTCCTGTAACCCCCTGCCTGTAACTTCTACTAAGTCAAGTGTGCACCGCGTGTGCAGCGTTTGACATACCGGGTTGTAACAAGGCGGCATGTTCGACCCTGCGCGGCGTACATCGCTCGACCACTACAAGCAGAGATGAGGGCATGGGATTACATGCCCCCTGCTGCACAGCATACAATCGGAAGTATAGAGCGGGGCTCGGCTAGGTAGAGAGAGAGATGCGTGCGGCAGGGTGCGTTGAGAGATGGGGACAGGTAACTTCTAGGGACACGCCACCCTCTTTACGCTAGGGTGCTGCGTGCATCAGGGGCGCGGGGGGCCAGGGCGTGGTCGACTGCCCTCCTGTGATCCCCACCACCTCGACCAAGTGGGGCACGGCCCCTAGGTCGTCAGGTAGCGCGAGGTCAACTGTTTTCCAGTGGAGGGAGAGACATGCACAGGGTCTGTGGCATAACGTGTACTGGCGTCAGAGGCCACGTGCAGCAGCAATCAAAAGCTGGTTGTCGGCATTCCTGGCAAGGTTCCTCAGCGCGCCAGGGGAAAAGTTTGGGCTGCCAGGTGGAGAGCCAACAGCCCCCAGCAGCTGCACCAGTGGAGGGATGGCGCCGGCATCAGCAATCGTGACTTGGTTGTCAGCATTGTTAGCGAGGTTCCTCAGCACTCCTGCTGCAACATTCTGCAACTCAGGTGGAGAGCCAGACCCCAGCAGCTGCACCAGCAGAGGGATGGCGCTGGCAGCAGCAATTGCGACATTGTTGCCATCATTGGTAGCAATGTTCACAAGTGCAGCTACTGCAGCGCTCTGCACCTCAGGTGCAGAGCCTAGCCCCAGCAGCTGAACCAGGGGAGGGATGGCATCGGCAGCAGCGATTATGACCTGGTATTCAGCAAAGTGAGTGAGGTTGGCCAGTGCTGCTGCTGCTTTCTCCTGCACATCAGCTGGAGAGCCAGCCCCATCAGCTGAACCAGGAGAGGAATGGCACCGGACGCAGCAATCGTGGCCTTGTTGTCAGCAGTCGAAGCAATATTTCTCAGTGCTCCTGCTGCCCCCTGCTGCACCTCAGGTCCTGTCCCCAGAAGATGCACCAATGGAGAGACGGCACCGGCAGCAGCGATGGTGACCGCGTTCTCTGCGTCCTGAGCAAGGTTGCCCAGTGCTACTGCTGCGACTGTCTGAACCTTAGCTGAAGAGCCTGGCTCCAGAAGCTGTACCAGTCGAGGGACGGCACCGGCAGCAGCGATGGTGGCCGCGTTCTCAGTGTCCTGAGCAAGGTTGCTCAATGCTATTGCTGCGTCCAGCACAACAGTTGCAGACCCCGCCCCCAGCAGCTGCACCAGTGGAGGGACGGCACCGGCAACAGCGATGGCGACGAGGGTCTCTCGATCGTCACCACAGACGGACAGCCCTGCAATCGTTGCCCGTGCCTGCTTCTGCTGAGCGGGACGAGCGTGCGCGCCAAGCTTGCGCACCATGCTCCTCACGTCCCGGCGGGCGAGTGGCGGCATCATGTGTGGCGCAGCTGCGTGCATGTGCAGGCGGCCGAGGGGATGAGCCACGAGTAGTGCATGGGGCATGGCGCTGCTCCAACTTGCGCATGCATGTGCCCGCATGGCGGGAGCGCGCTGCATGGCACGCTCCGACGCCATGCACTGCCTCGAACCGGCAGAGCTTTGCCTCGATTGGCAGTCTTTTCATGAAGGAAACGGCAAGCTGCCAGGCATCCAAGCAGCCAGGCAGGCGCTGTTGCCCAGGCCGGCGCTGTTGGGCGTGTGTGCGATCTGCATGGGTCGCCATGCGAATGGGGCAGGGCACGCAGAAACACGCAGTGCTCACGTCTGATCGGTAGGCTTGACGCGCGTGACCAGCAGCACGCGATGTGGCGACAACGACGCGTATAAACGGTCCTTTGCGGTGGTGCGTCGAGCCAGAAGACACAGCGTCCACCAAAGCAGCAGATGCACGAGAGTTGCAGTTGCAGAAAGCGTCGGCGTCGATGTGATCGTGGTTAGGTCGTGGGAGTCGAAGGAGAGTGGTAAAAGAAAAGAGGGTTCAGGGAGTAGGGTTTGGGAGGCTTGGCTATCATAGTATGGGTGTGCAGTCAGACAAGCAATGATAATGATGAGTTTTTACAATCCACTCTCTGGCGGGCACACGTTCGGTTCCAAAGCTCCAGCAGGACTTAGAGGAAGCAGTCCTGAAGACCTGCCAACAGAAAAAGGGGGGATGCCCCACGGAAGCGCCACCCACACGCAAGGCACTTAACTGTTTTTTCAAGCACAGCTGTCTAGGACAACTGATGACCACTAGGAGGAAGGAGGGAGTCGAGTCGAGGCTGGAGTAGCTGGCAGGGCACACGACACGGGGGACGAGCGCTGATGCGTCGCCAGCATTGAGGGGGCGCAGATGCGCCAGGGCCAGCCCCCTGGCAGCCAGACAAATGTGTATGGGTGCTTTTGGGTGCGCGCTTGTCTGTGTGTGTGTGTGTGTGTCTGTGCGTGCGTGTCTGTGCGTGTGTGTGTGTGGTTGCAGTGCCCCAGTACCCTACAAAACCAAACCCAGCAGAGCCCGTATCGGTTCTGAACGAACCGAACGGGTGCGGAGGTGGCAAGCGCAGGCAGCGAAGCAGGCAGTTGGCGGAAGACGGCGGAGGTCGGCGTGGCGAGGCCCGCCTGCCTGCATGGGTGCTGCGGCAGGCAGGTGCTGCTGCCCTGCCCTTCCGTGGGGCAGGCGCAGGCGCGGGTCCGGATGGGTGTGCAGCACGAGGATGGCGCGGGTGCAGGAGCTTTGGCAGTCGCAGCAGCAAACAAGGAGTGGGTTTATTCGGTCGACGGACAGCCTTGATTTGGTCTTACAGGTTCAACACGTACGCACCCGGAGGACCCCGTAGTGTGAGTAAGGCCTAGACTAAACGTCTAGGGGAGCTCTACTAGGAGAGCCCCCAAGGCCACTCAGTGCGCCAGCCTACCAGGGAGCCTTGATTTGTTTACAGCGCTTCAAGCCAAGCCTCACTCATCACCCAGCGTCTAGGCACTGGGCTTGGTCGATGAACGGGACGTGAGGGAGGGGCATTGGAGGGGCGGGCGTCACACGAAGATCAGACCAATCACGGTGGAGTTGAACCACCGGGCGCCAGCACACCAGCCGGTGTGGCTGGGTGGCGCCTGCTTCCGGGCAGATTGAAAAAGGGGTGCCCCTCTGGCGAGAGGCGTAGTGCCACACAGGACTGATTACCGTGGCGCCCCTCGCCGTCATGCGGGACTGGTGGCACGCAGTGCTCGCTTCATTTTGGACCTGCAGGGGGGCAGGGCGCAAGGGGGGGGGGAGAGGGAAGGGGGAGGAGGCGGGGGAGGCCGGGAGGGGGGGAGGCCAAGAGGAAGGGGAGGGGAGGCGAGGGGGAGGGGGAGGGGAGGAGGGGGAGGAAAAGGGGGAGGGAAGGGGACGGGAGGGGCAGGAAAGGGGGGGGCGGGGAGGAGGAAGGCAGACCCATATCAAACGTACAGGTAGGGCGAACAAGCGGTGAGTTACTAGGGCACAAAGAGACGCTCACAAGACGTGACAGTGATGGGGTGAGGGATGTGCAAAGGCTGTAGTTGTCGCTCAGTCACTCATATTGGGTGTCGGTGCTGATGATGGGGATCAGCTCAGTAGGTACTTAAGGTAGGCAGGCGCTAATAATGAGGATGCTCACAGGAGAAGGAGGAAGAAGCAGTAGGGATCAGTAGGGAGGGAGGGAGGGGGCGCAGTCAACGAGGATCTCCAACATACGACGTAAGCTGCCCTCAAACGCGTCTCTGCAGAATAGAGGCAGGCAGCAAAGGGGGGGAGGGGGGCGGGGGCGCGTGCAAGCAGGAGAGCCGTGCTACATATGACTCCTATTATTCAGACCTGTTCCTTGGTGCAATTCTACACTCACATCCAAACAGTCAAATCCAAACAGTTCCTAGATCCTAACCGCACACCTCACACCGTACAGCTTGTAAGCTACCCTTGAGAAGACCCTCACTCTTGTGTCTGCAGCGTGTTGAGCAAGCAGCAGGGGAGGGGGGCAAAGGGAGAGGGGGAGGAGGGGGACAGGGAGGGGTCACAGCGGCCCAGAGCAGGCTCCATCCAGAGCGTAGAAATACTGATAGGAGATCCAGACACGACGTCCAGACAGGGCTCAAAAGGATGTGATGGTGCAGGTGATGGTGGGCGGTGGTTGAAGGGCAAACGGAGGTGATGGTGGGAGGTAGGGCAAACGTTGACAGACACAGTAGATAGACAGACAGACAATCAGACAGTCAGAAGAAGTAGAAGTGGGGACATGCAGTCGCGACGCGACACATTAATAACTGACCACACTGTGGCGTGCTCCCAGACGTCTGGGCGCGGAGCTCCCACGTACGACGTACGCTGCCCTCAAACGCGTTTCTGCAGAATAGAGGGCGGGCAGCAAAGGGGGGGAGGAGGGCGGGGGCACGTGCAAGCGGGAGACCCATGCTACTTATGACTCCCAGTATTCAGACCCGTTCCTTGGTGCAATCCTACACTCAAATCCAGACAGTCAAATCAAAACAGTTACTAGATTATAGCAACACACCTCACACCGTACAGCTTGTAAGCTACCCTTGAGAAGACCCTCACTCTTGTGTCTGCAGCGTGTTGAGCAAGCAGCAGGGGAGGGGGGCGGGGAAGGGGGAGGGGGAGGGGGGACAGGGGGACAGGGAGGGGGGACAGGGGGACAGGGAGGGGGCACAACGGCCCAGAGCAGGCTCCATCCTCGGCATAGAGAAACTGGTAGGAGATCCAGACACGACGTTCAGATAGGGCTCAAAAGGATGTGATGGTGCAGGTGATGGTGGGCGGTGGTAGAAGGGCGGTAGGGGTCGGGCAAACGTTGACAGAAACAGTAGATAGACAGACAGACCGTCAGAAGAAGTAGAAGTTGGTACACGAAGTTGCGATGCGACAAATTTACCACTGCCCACACACTGTCGTGCTCCCAGACGTCTGGTCACGGAGCTCCCACACGTCTGACGTACGCTACCCTCACCCGCGTTTCTGCAGAGTACAGGGCGGGCAGCAAAGGAAGGGGGACGCGTGCAAGGCGGAAAACCCATGCTGATGATCGCCAAGCTGCGTGATATGCTTGTGGTGATGGGCAAGACAGCTGCGCAAGTGAGGTGCTGGTGGTGATGTGCAGTAGTGAGGGTAGGACAAGTAGACAGACGGGAGCTGAACAGCGGCAGGCTCCATACGCATGCCAAGTTCCATGTTGTGATGATATTGATAGGCAGTTGTGGGGCACAACCGACGCCCACTGCTGGTAGCGGCAGTGATGGGCAGTATTGAGAGTAGGACAAGTAGGCATCCAGAAGCTGAGGTAAGCTGCATATGTACGTCAAGTGTTAATGTGCATGTACACACGGGCGCGTGCACGAGAGAAGATGCATCTGATGCTGTGTTAGGCGGTTGCAGTGGGGCAAGTAGATATTGGCACAGGATGGAGCAGCAAACGGACAGACAGTAGTCAAGTAGAGAAGCTGAAAGGGGTCACAAGGCTGTGTTGCAGAGGCACACGTTGTTTGGATACAAGTCACAGTCTACACGGTCGCCACAGAATGCAGATAAATTCTGGTGAAAATAGGTGTGGAAATATGCATGGACGCACAGATCCGGTTGTGGTGGCTGGACCCCTCACGCCTGCGTGCTCAAACGGCTCCCCCTACCCACTACCTCGTTCCAACATGCGCACTCGCCTCCACAAACTCGCCGCGCGTTCGCACACGAGCGTCACATGTGACCAATCCTCCTGCTCCCCTCCTGTTCCTCCCTCGCCTCACACACACAGTGCTGAACTTTAACTGCCTTGCGTGTGCCCAACTGTATCACATTAAGTCGGTGGACAGTCTTGCGGTGATGCCTTGCATGGACGTTAAAACCCCACAGTGCCGTGTGTATACTGTTGCCCAACCCCCACACGGTGCAGGTGGTGGTGGAGGCTCAGCTCAGTCTCTTGGACAAACGACAGGTGCGCAGGTGTGCATTAGAAGAGCAGCTCCTCCAGATTCCTTGGTGCGCGGGACACGCCGTATTAATGGTGCATGAAGCAGTCGGGCAGATAGGTGGCAAGAGGCACACGTGACGTGGGGAGCGGAAAGTTGCTGAGGTGCCTCGGCACCGACGTGGCGTGTACAGACCAAGTGTAGAAGCAGTCTTGGATGAGATGTGGCGTGTGCACGCGCCTAGCTTTGGAGACGCACGGATGATAGAAACCTGCGCGTCTGTGCGCGTAAACCCGGCCATTCCAAGACTCCTGCCTCCCTCAACGTGTACTGCACCGGACTTGAATGCCCTCGACGTACGATGACCGGGACTTGGCAGTTGTTGGTACATGGGTCGGCAGCTCGTCTGCTGTCTTGCCTGCGCGCGTTGGCAGGGGGAAGGGAAAGACTGGGCGCACGCATGGGGGCATGGGGAGAGGTGCATGTTTCTGAGTATGCACTAGAGGGCATGAATGAACGATTCTGCTAATGCGGAACCATGCACAGGCTGCGGTGGCGTCGCGGCGGTGGAGGCGGGGCGCGCAACCTGCCTGGGCAAAGCAAATGCACATCGCATATGCGACTCCCCTGCAACCGCCCCCGCGCTGCTCCCTACCCTCTCCGCCACGCCAACACAACGCACTATATCTGCACCTCTTGCATGCCCTACCTGCGCGCTCGCGCTTGTCGTCGTCGTCACAAGGGGCGGGCGGTGTGTCGAGCGGTTCTCGTCAGAGCCTGCCTGCAGAAAGGGGATGGGCAAGCCGTGCGCGTCAGTTGTCTGCGTGTACTAGTACGCTGCGACGCAGGGAGGGAGGGAGAGAGGGCGCAACGCGGCCCTGCGGGAAACATGCATGACGAGGACGTGCATGCCAGTTTCCTCCCTTCCCCTCCCCCCTTCAGCCTCAGCTCACCTCCGCCACGCCACGCCGTGTGCAAGACTCCATGCTCTGCTTGGCCGACCCCTCCGTTGCGGGAGGCGGGGGATACAAGCCATGCTGTTCAGTCAAAGTGTTGGCCTTGGCTCCTCACTGGCGCTGCCTCTCCCTTCCGTCACGGCGGCTGCGCAGCGGTGGCGGCAAGGCGGGCACACGGCGGCACGGAGGGACCGGCACGAGCGCCTTGCCTGGGGCACATGTCAATGTCGGTTGCTGGCATTCGACATGTGGCCAGGCGTGTGAGCTTGAGTAGGCTGTGTCTCTGTTGGCTGGACTGGAGGAAGCCATGGGCGCTGGTGGTAGATTCACATTGGAGAGATGGTGGAGAATGGACAATCGGGGGTTATATGTCGGAGAGGCCGAGTGTGGGGCAAGAAGTGCGGAACAGGGGTGCGGCAGGAGGAGGCAGAGGCAAGGATGCTGGGCCTTTTCGTGATTGGGGGGGGGGGGGATTTGAAGGACGGGGAGACTGCGGCACTGCGCACAGGATTGTTGCGTGTGCATGCACATGCACGTCTCACACGTCCGTCATCCGTCGTTGAGGCAACGCTTCAGCAGCAAGCCAACAAGCCAAGCCAAGCCAGGCCAGTGGCATACATACGATATGGGACTGCTCACACAAGTGATGTGGCATCTCGACTGCACGCACACGCCCTTCTTGGCTTGGGGCTGAGTGTGGGGGCAGTGTGCGACGTGTGACGAGGCCCCTGGAAAATGGGCAACATGTGTGCATAGCCTTTGGTTCGTCGTCTGCTTCCGCCCCCCATCCATGGATGGCCACCTGCCCACCCATCCACACACCGCCCCCTCACGCACCTAACCCACCCACCGACCCACTTACCAATGCTGTTCTACTATACAGGGAGTGGTGAGGCTGTGTGGGATGGTGGGTGAGGCGAGGTGAGACGAGGTGAGTACCTGCACCTGCAGCCTGGATGATGCGCACACCGCCAGGAAAAAGAGGCCCTGCCTCCAGGCACGTGCATGCAACGGGGGTCCCCGAGCATGGCACTGCCTGCAGTGCGTGGCCTGTGGTAGAAGACAAGGAGTGGGTGGGGCTGCGCGGGCTGTTGTGGGCGAGGCTCGAGTGAGTAGTAGCCAGGTGGAAGTAGCACCATCTGTTTGGAGCATGCATGGGCAACGACGGTAAGCAGTCGTCTGTGTGTATGCACACAGCAACACAGATGGAGGATCGTCAGATGAGGCAAGGGGGTTGACAAACAATATGAGGATGCGTTTTCATCAGTCAGCGAGGCGTCACAAAACACAGGAGCGCTTGCAAAATACGTTGTGTAAGCCGGCAGAGCAGCTATGCGTGTGCGCCGGACGACAGATGGGCCCCAACGTGAAACCCCGCCATGTTTACAACGGGCGACGGAGGGGCCCTTCCAACGCTGCATCCGGCGTGCCCCAGGTGTGCCTCAAGCATGATTGTGCAAGCAAGGTGCGCAAGCGGGGGCAGCCAACCAATACCGTGGCCTGAAACAATGACTTTGTAAGCCTGTGCGGGGGGCACCCTGCTGTGCCTTATCGAATTCCCCATCCGTCCCAAGCACCGACAGGCACCTGCACCCCCGAAGTTTCATACCGAGCACTGTCCCTGACCTCACACACACACACACACACACACACACACACACACACACACATCAGAGACTGGCCCCCTGAGATGCCCCCTTGGCTAGAGGAAGCGCAAAAGTGTCCTTTGTGTTCCATCCATGTGCCCGTCTGTGCTTGTGATGGTGCCTGGCACGGCTTCCCCGGTTGCCCCCTTCATCATCCCGGCTCTCATTGCATTCGTCAAAACGTGCTTTGTACATGTGCTTGTGCCATGGCACATCACGCTGCACAGGCTCCGACTCATCATCATCCTCGGCCATCTTGTATTCGTTGCCCTGTTCCTCATCATCACCACCGTCTTGTTAAAAGCCCAGGCGCTCCATCTCCTCCAGCACATCCACACCCGCACTGGCAACGGCTGCGGCAATGGCAGCACAGTTTTCGGCACTGTTGTGACCAAGTGCCTGCAGTGCAAATGTTGCAAAATCTTTTGGAAGGTCATCAGAGCCAGGCCTCAGCAGCAGCACCAGTGGAGGGATGGCGCCAGCAGCGGTGATGGTGATCTTGTTGTTGTCGTTGTAAGCAAGGCGGGCCAGTGATCCTGCGGCATTCCACTGCACATCAGCTGAACTGGCTGGTCCCAGAAGCTGCACCAGTGGGGGGATGGCGCCAGCAGCGGCAGACGTGACCCTGTTGTCAGCGTTCTGAGCATGGTTGAACAGTGCTGCTGCTGCATTGTTCTGCACGTCAGCTTGGGAGCCAGGCCCCAGTAGCTGCACCAATAGAGGGATGGCACCGGCTGCAGCGATGGTGACTTGGTTGTCAGCGTTGTGAGCGAGGTTGAACAGCGCCCCTGCTGCCCTCTGCTGAACCTCAGCTGTCGCGCCAGGCCCCAGTATATGCACCAGTGGGGGGAAAGCCCCAGCAGCAGCGATCGTGACCTGGTTTTCAGCGAGGTGAGCGAGGTTGCTCAGTGCTGCCGCTGCATTCTGCTGCACCCCAGCTGCAGAGTTTGTCCCCAGAAGATGCACCAGTGCAGGAATTGCACCGGCAGCAACGATGATGACCGCGTTCTCAGCGTGTTGAGCAAGGTTGCTCAGTCCTATTGCTGCATCCTCCTGCACATCAGCTGAAGATCCCGCCCCCAGCAGCTGCACCAGTGGAGGGACGGCACTGGCAGCAGCGATGGCAACGAGGGTGTCTCGATCGCCATCACAGACGGACAGCTCTGCAATCGTTGCCAGTGCCTGCTTCTGCTCCGCAGGACGAGCGTGCACGCCAAGCTTGCGCACCAGGTTCCTCACGTCGCGGCGGGCGAGTGGCGGCATCGTGTGTGATGACGCGGCTGCGTGCATGTGCAGGCGGCGGAGGGGGTGAGCCACGAGTAGTGCATGGGGCATGGCACTCATCCAACTTGCGCATGCGTGTTTGCATGGCGGGTGCGCGCTGCATGGCACGCTCCCATCATGCGATGCGCAGCTCTGCCGATCCAACCTCAGCTGCGGGTGTGTTCGTGCAGCATGCATGGCACGTACAGGCAGCCAGGCATCCAAGCAACCAGGCAGGCGCTGTTGAGGATGCGCATGGGCGTGCGATCTGGTGCTGTGGGTCGCCACGCGGCGAATGAGGCAGGGCAACACGCCGTGCTCACGTCTGCTCGGGATGCTCGATGCGCGTGATCAGTAGCACTCGATGTGGCGGCGACGACGCGTGGAAACGGGGCCCTTGCGGTGGTGGCGTGGGTCGGAGACGAGCGAGCCCAGGGAAGACACAGCGTCGACCAAGCAGCAGGTGCACGAGAGCGAGTTGAAGCAGGCATTGATCGTGCGGCGGCGGCTGGGAGTCGATCGGGGCCCTAGGAAGAGCGGGGAGTGGGTCTGGGGTTTCGGGGTTAGGGTTTGATAGTGGCTTGGCTATGTGTTTGTTTGTGTGTGTGTGTGCGTGTGTGGGCTGTGTGTGTGGGCTGTGTGTTTGGGCTGTGTGTGTGTGTTATTAGGTGTTTGGGCTGTGTGCACACATGTGTGTGTGTGTCCCACAGGAGCTTTGGAACCGTACGTGTGACCGCCAGAAGTGGATTGTAAAACTCTCATCATGTGTGTATTTTGTGTGTGTGTGTTTTGTGTGTGTATGAGGGGTCGGCAAATAACATCGCTGGCCCGAGAAATAACGTTATTGTTATGTTATGCAGGGGGGGGGGCAGAAAAGTTTTTCTCAGACCTCAGTAACAGTAATACGGGGTTTCCAGCTAAGCAGGCTACTCTTCTACTAGAGACACCCGCCGATACTCCAGCACACTTAAGTACTAGAGTACCGCCGGCTCCCGGCCGATAGACTACCGCTCCCGCCGGCTAGACTACCCCAAACAGCGGTCTCTGAGAGACATGTCTGGTAAGGAGCATATAGGAGAGGACCTTCCTCAGGGTCACAGTAGTGGCCTTGTGGCCAGTCAAGCCGACAGAGCCGACTGGCGCTGACTGGAACGGTCCCCGCCTGGCAGTGCATGGCTGTCCAGCTCTCGTTTGCATGGGGCTCAGCCGGCGCCCCATGCCTCATGCATGGCCAGGTCCCACCCTCCGGTAGTGAGACCTCATGTTGACTCATTATCAAAACGGGCCTGACCCCCCCCCCCCCAGTACACCCAGACCTTATCTGCTGGAGCTGAAACTTGGTGGGCAGCTTCGTGACGTTGTTCCGATTCCATCGCACTGTTTGGGAGGCTGCAGAGCCCAGTCCTACTCCTGAAACTGGCCCCCGAACACGGCCACACGCCCTGGTGCAGCCCCACACACCAAGGCTTTCCACACCCTCCCAACTATTGAGCCACATAAATGACAATGGATTTGGCATCCCTGTCATGAGACAAATCCATTGCTTCCTTCCCCATCCCAATTGGAGGTCTGCAGAACATTCTGGCTCCGAGCGGGTGTGAACCGGTGTTCCACACCAATCGCCCGGTGTGGACCCTCTCACACCCCCACACCACTGAACTATCTATTGGGTGTGTGGGGGGTCTGAGGGTGGATTTGGACTCCTCTTGACGAGAGGAATCCAGTGCACCGACTCTCGTGTCGAACGGATGTCAGAATAAAAAGGTACATAAAATTCTGAGAAACGGTCCAGACCCCCCACCCCCCCCCCAATTCCCTTTTTTTTAGAGTGGAATTCTCCCTCATCTAGGGAGAGGGGGGTCATGGCGCCGGTCCGGTTTGAAAATTCGAAGTAATTCGACATGATGTCTTTTCCTAACTTTCCTGCCCCCCCCCTGTGTTACATCATAATAATATAACAAAATAACATAACATTTGCATGTTATCACACTGAAATCCTTTTTCCTTTTCCCTGAGACTGGTACAGTAATTTGCTGTGATGTCAGGGAGCGTGCTGTCGGTGTCCAATATTTATTCTGACGTTTTTTCAGAGTTTTAGGCGAAATCCAGTAACATGACGCGCAGAGCACGTCAACGCGCGGCGTCAACACCCTCTCCTCCGCTCCTTTTACCCCCCCCCCCCCCCCCCTCCCCTATGCATGTTGCTCCTCCTCCTCCCCTCCCCCCCTCCTCCTGTGCGTCCGAGTCCACCGCCTCACCCTCTGAGTCCACCAACTCAGGCAGCTTGCGAGGGCACTTGCGGTTGGGGAGCGTGCGCCCCGCGCCGCTGCCCCCCGCCGCCGCGCCTGGCCCCCGTGTCCTCCCGCGCCGCTGCCCCCAGTCGCCGCCGCAGCCTCAGCCACTGCCTTTGTGGGGTGGCCCCGCGGCCGCCGTCGAGGCCGCGGCCGCCCTGCCGCGCGTGCCCCTGCCGCCGACGTCCCCGGGGGGGGGGGGGCGGCCGCGTTGGGGCCAGCGTCCGTCAGCCCCTCCCACTCGCCGCGGTGCTGAGCGGGGTCAGGCACGATGTGCGGGTAGTGCCGCCGCACCTTGAAGTCATATCAGTCCCTGTGCTGATGCTTGACACCTTGATGTGCGCTTTCTGTGGGTGCCCGCCCGGTGTCACAACCTCCTCCACCATCTATTCCTCCTCCTCCTCTCACTGCTCCCCTTCCTCCTCTGCACCCAACTCCCCCGCCCCCCCTTCCTACTACAAGCTAGCGACATGGTGCCGAGGCTGCTGGGGGAGTTCATCAGGGGGCTTTCCGTCCGCAAGTCCAACTGCACACCATGATATGTAGAACTACAGTGAAAAAAACAGAACCTGGTGCCATTGTGTTCCTCTTTTCAAGGGCTTTCCAGAGTGCTCAACCTCGTTGAAATCCATTGAATCTATAATTTTTGTCATTTTCAGTGAAATTTTCCCAATAACAAGTCCTCGTCGCTCATAACGTTATTTGTTATGTTATTTGTTATTTGTTATCATAACAAATAACATGTTATGCTGACCCTTATGTGTATGTGACGTGTGCGTGTGTGTGTGTGTACACATGCACGCAGCGCCCCAGCGCAGCCTGCACTTGGGTGGGGCGCACAGTCTCCACACTATCACCAGCCACCAGCGCACGCCCGACTCGCCCTCTCGCACTCCCTCCCACCCCTCAGTCACTCAACCCCACCCACCCGCCCACCCACTCACCGCCGCTCGCCCACTCCACCCACAAGCACAACTCGCAGGCAGGCGGTGAAACTGCCAGCATTGGGTCGCCTGCTTCTGCCTCCGCCTCCCACCCACCCACGCATCCCACGCACTCCACTCCCAACACGACTCACACGACCTGATGGGCAGCGCCGCTGCAGGCGGCGCGGCCGTCAGCATAGCCTTTGGGTCGTCTGCTTCCGTCTTCTTCCAGCCCACCTATCCACCCACCCACCCACCCATCCACCCACCCACCTATGCCCACAGCATACCACAAACTCGAGCCAGACCTTATTATGGTTGGTGCCCAGCTGCAGGTGGCGCGACCCCATCGGCAAAGGCGTTGGGTCCCCACCCACTCCCGCCACTCACCCACGCAACCACTCAACACCGCTCCCCCACTCCAACACCCCCCAATCACGCCTCGCAAGACCCCGTGGGCGGGCAGCGACAATGTAGGCGGTGCAAGCGTCGGCATAGGCTCTGGGTCGTCTGCTGCACACTCCTCCGCCTCCGCCTCTCTTCCTCCTGGGCCTGCTGCGCCTGTGCCTGCGCCTGCGGCTGCCCCCACTGGGGGGGTGAGCCTGGGGGGGTGGGATGGCAAAGGCAGCGATGCAACGGACGCACCCTGCCAACATCCCTGATGCCCAGGAGTGGCACAGGCCCCGGCTGCAGGTGGCGGCTGGCAATAGGGAGCGGTGAGGCAGTGTGGGTTGGTGGGTGAGGCGACGGTGAGGCGAGGCATGGAAAGTGCCCCTGCAGCCCTGATGACGCACGCGCCACCAGGAAGGACCGGGTGCGCGTTTACAACGGGGGGGTGGAGCCCTGAGAATGGCGTGTGCGCCTGTGCTGTGCGCTGTATGCGTGTGCTGTGTGTGTGTTAGCTGTGTGTCTATGCTGTTCTGGTGCTGTGTGCCTGTGGCCAGAGGCGGCCAAGAGGGGAGGCTAAGACAGGCAACCGGGGGCAGGCATGCCACCTCACGCCCCCAATCTGCAACGCTTCGAGCGTACGCACGTTGGTGCCCTCAGTGGTCGGCCGGTGGTGGTAGACAAGCAGGGGGGGGCCGAGGCTGTGTAGCGTGACGCATACAGAAACGAGCTTGTTGCGCGCTGCTGTTGCGTATTTTGCAAGCATAGAGCCGTGTGACACGCGCGTGCGACATTTGACGGACGGGCCCCGGAGTGACATCCCTGCGTGTTTACAACGAGCGACATTCAGGCCCCTCCAGCACCTGTGCCTCTGGTGTGCCTCTGGCATGTGTGCGCAAGCAGGGTCAGCAAAGCATCACCGCAGCCTGTTGGACGTCCTGAGATCGATACTTTGCTGCTTGTGTGTGTGACATCGTGAAGTCCTTTCGAATTCCCCATCACTCCCAAACGCCTACCCTAGTGAAAAGTGAAAAACAACCAACCTGTCGACGCATGCAAACCATTTGATGCCACCCCCCCTCGACCAGATGAGATGACGGGCCCTCGCATTCAATCCCCGTGCCCATCTGTGCTAGCTTTTGCGCATGACACGGCTGTCTCCATGATGTCATTTCATTTGTCATTCGTGCTGCGGCTGACCCCCTTGGGCTGACCAGGCTTCAACTCAATCATCCTCCTTGGCCGTCACGTTGTCGTCGCCGCCCTATTTCTCGCCATTATCACTGTCGCCCTGAAACCAGGCGCTCCATCTCCTCCAGCACATCCACGCCCGCACTGGCCCCGGCTGCGGCAATGGCAGCACGGTTCTGGGTGTTGCTGTGACCAAGCAGCTTCAGTGCAAATGTCGCAATCTCTTTTGGAAGGTCGTTAGAGGCAGGCCTCAGCAGCAGCACCAGTGGAGGGATGGCACCGGCAGCAGCAATGGTGACCTGGTTGTCAGAGTTACGAGCGAGGTTCATCAGCACTGCCGCTGCATTGCGTTGCGCGGCAGCTGGACATCTAGCCCCTAGCAGCTGCACCAGTGCAGGGATTGCGCCGGCAGCAGCGATCGTGGCGTGGTTTGCAGCGTTCGCAGCGAGGTTCATCAGTGCTCCTGCTGCATTCTGCTGTGGCGCAGCTGAGAATCCAGGCCCCAGCAGCTGCACCAGTGGAGGTTTGGCACCAGCAGCAACGATGGCGACCTTGTTGTCAGCGTTCCGAGCGATGTTCATGAGTGCTCCTCCTGCACTCTGCTGCACCTCTGCTGAAGCGACAGGCCCCAGCAGCTGCACTAGCGCTGGGATGGCACCGGCAGCAGCTAGCGTGACCTGGTTGTCAGCGTTCATAGCTAGGTTGTTCAATGCTCCTGCTGCACACGGCTGCATCAGAGCTGATGCGCCAGGCCCCAACAGCTGCACCAGTGGAGGGATGGCACCGGCACCAGCGATCGCGACCTTGTTGTCAGCGTTCCGAGCTAGGTTGTTCAGTGCTCCTGCTGCAAACACCTGCATCAGAGCTGATGCGCCAGGCCCCAGCAGCTGCACCAGTGCAGGGATGGCACCGGCAGCAGCAATCGCAACGAGGCTGTTGAGATCCCCATCATGACATACTGACAGCTTCGCAATCGCACGTAGTGCGAGGGCCGGGCGTGCGCGCCAAGCTTGCGCACCATGCTCCTCACGTCGCGGCGGGCGAGCGGAGGCATCGTGTGTGATGACGCGACTGCGTGCATGTGCAGGCGGCGGAGGGGTGAGCCACGAGTAGTGCATGGGGCATGGCACGCCTCGATCTTGTGCATGCGTGTTTGCATGGCGGGTGCGCGCTGCATGGCACGCTCCCATCATGCACTGCGCTGCTCTAGCCGATCCGGGTGTCAGCTGTAAGTGTGTTTGTGCAGCATGCATGACACGGACAGGATGCCAGACATCAAAGCAGCCAGGCAGGCGCTGTTGAGGATGCGCATGGGCGTGCGATCTGGTGCGGATCGCCATGCGGCGGATGAGGCGGGGCAACACGCCGAGCTCACGTCTGCTCGGGAAGCTCGATGCGCGTGATCAGTAGCACTCGATGTGGCCACGGCGACGCGTGGAAAGTTTCCAGGATTGCACGGTAACAGTAACACAAGGTTTCCAGCTAAGCAGGCTACTCTTCTACTAGAGACACCCGCCGATACTCCAGCACACTTAAGTACTAGAGCACCGCCGGCTCCCGGCCGATAGACTACCGCTCCCGCCGGCTAGACTACCCCAAACAGCGGTCTTTGAGAGACATGTCTGGCAAGGAGCATATAGGAGAGGACCTTCCTCAAGGTCACAGTACTTGTAGCCAGTCAAGCCGGCAGAGCCGACTGGCGCTGACTGGAACGGTCCCCGCCTGGCAGTGCATGGCTGTCCAGCTCTCGTTTGCATGGGGCTCAGCCGGCGCCCCATGCCTCATGCATGGCCAGGTCCCACCCTCCAGGGGGGCATGGACGACAGAGTTGTCATGGAGGCTGCCTGAAGACCTGGAGAGGGTTGCACGGTAAATACGTATTTCGGGTCTGGAGCGTACGTACGTACGTACTTTTTGGAAATACGTACGTACGCTGGCCGTGCGCGTGCAAAAATCGGCCTATACGCAGCACTAGACGCCTTTTGCTTGAAACGCAAACGGTCATAACTCGCGCTCCTGTGCTTGAATCTGAACCATTCCACTTGCATTGGAAAGCTGGTTAAAAGGGCTATGCAGATCACTGCTAATGTGTAGCAGTGCGCTCTAGCAGGGGGGGGACCTGGAGGGCAGGGAGTTGCTGTGGTGCGGTGTGAGCGCGTGCGCGCGTGCTGTGCTGCAGCAGCACCCCCCCCACTGCATTGCACTGCTGTTTAATGAGGTCATATCGATAGCCCGTGTGAGAAGCTTTCCAATGCAAGTCGAATGGTTCAAATCCAGGCATAGGCAGGGAGTTCCGTCCGTTGTTGTGTGCATCGTTGCGAGCGCGCGCGCGTGGTGCTGCAGCAGGCCCACCCCCCTACTGAAGCGCACTGCTGCATACAAGCAGTGATCTGCATAACCCCTGTTACAAGCTTTCCAATGCAAGTAGAACGGTTCAGATCTAAGCACAGGAGCGCGAGTTATGAACGTTTTTGTGTTTCAAGTAACAGGCGTCTAGTGCTGCGTACAGGGCGTACGTCTATGCGCTCCCTCACGTACGTACGTACGTTCGTACGAAAAATACGTACGTACGCGTACTCACGTACTGTGCAACCCTGGTGGAAACGGGGCCCTTGCGGTGGTGGCGTGAGTCGGAGACGAGCGAGCCCAGGGAAGTCACAGCGTCGACCAGCAGCAGGTGCACGAGAGCGAGTTGCCGCAGGCGTTGGCGTTGAGCGTGCGCGGGTGGGAGTCGATCGGGAACCCTGCAGAGAGCGGGGTGCGGTCTAGCGTTTGGGGATTAGGGTTTGGAAAGTGTGTGTTTGGGCTGTGTGTGTTTGTCTGTAGATTGTTGTGAGTGTGTGTATGTGCGTGTGTGCGTGTGTTTGGTTAGATAGTGGCTTGGGCTGTGTGTGTGTGGACTGCGTGTGTGGGCTGTGTGTTTGGGCTGTGTGTGTGTGAGAGAGAGAGTGAGTGTGAGTGATGATGATGATGGATGTTACAGTCAGGGACACCTCGAAAGGCGTATAAGACCGTGCTCGGCGCGCATGGCCCGAGCACCTTACTGAGATGGCTGGCTGTTGGTGGTAGGGAACCCCAACTCTGTAAAGAGCGTGGGCGCACCCCTAGGTCCCCTACCGCAGCGGCAGCAAACGCTTGTTGAAGTCGATGAGCGCATGTTGGGAAACGGAAACGCAAGGCAGGTTCGTCGCCAATCGCCAAAAGAGACACCCCCCCGTGGGGAGAAAGGCCAAGACGTGGCCGAAAAGGATATCCAGCCGGGCCGCAACCTCTAACGTGTTAAAGGCTTTTCTAACTGGGATTTCAACCAGCATTCACAGGATTCTCAACCTGTTACCCTTACCCCGACTCTGAGCAGAAGCTGACCCCTTGTTGTTGCACCGAGCACGACATTGGACGTGTCGCAGGCCCCCCCCCCTGCTGAAGGGGGGAGGCACAGAAGGACTCGGTGAGGGGCACATCCCTATGCCTAACTACCTAGAAAGGGGCTGGAAAAGGCGGTCAGTAGTGACCAACAGTGTGGGATTTGGTAATAGGTTAGAGAGCAAGCTTGCCCCCCGGTTATAGCGGATAAATATGTTCCTTCTGCATACTCCGTTTTGAGGTCGTCATCTTTGAAGCAGCTTTCACGTGCGAGACCCAGCGTGGGCATTTCTCAGGTGCGCCAGCTGCGGTGCACTGCAAACGGCATAGTCCACCGCAGCTCCTCGGGAACCCACGCTTGGGACCCCGCCACTATTGTGGCTGCCTCATTGACTCCTAATTCAAAACATCGTTCGCTTCAGGTCAATTATTCCTCCCGATCCTCTACCATCTCCAGGCTTGTGTTACGTATATCAAGGCACGAGACCAGAAAGTTCGGCCATGTCACGCCAAATACAAGGGTAAAGTAGCCCCGGGCTGGGGTTCATAAACGCCCGCATCTTCGCATCCAAGCCTTTATCGTCCCCAGGGACGCTCAGGAAAAGGGTGTGGAACTGTACGCGTGTCTCCGTGTACGCTGGACACTCAAAAATCACGTGTGCCTCATCCTCCCGCATGCCACAAAGGCGACAGAGCCTCTGGCAACGTGGCTCTGCCTGCGCCGTGTGGCGCCCCTTCTCTATCTGCAGTTCATGCAGCCCCATTCTAAAGCGTGCGAGTGTCGTGATCTGGGCGGCGCTGTTCAGCCCCGTCCAGAGCATTGGTGCGCCGCCACAGTCGTCCACCATCCACCGCAAGTAAGTAAGCATCTTGAAGCGGTGTGACCATGAGTCAGGCACTGAGCGGACGACGCTGAGCTGGTTGGCGTCCTCTGGCAGCTCTGGTGTGCTGGTCTCTGATGCCAGCCAACCCGCCGCTGCTGTCTCTAGCAGGCGGGCGATGCCCCCTGCCTCCTGGCCCCACACCAGTGTGTGCCCTACTGTGCTGAGGCACTCGCTCAGCTGTGCCACCCAGCTCTCTCGCACGCCACCCGCCGCTAGCTCCCAGCTCTCCCGCATTGCCGCCTTCAGCAGATCGCCATCCGGCCGCCGTAGCGCTTTCGCCCAGAAGCGCGCCGCCTGCCGCAGCCAGTCGGTCGACAGCGGTCGCCAGCCCACCTCCGTCGCCAGCAGCGATAGCTGTTGCCCACACCTGCGAATACGGAGGGCCTCGCGCACAGAATGCAAGTGCAGGGCTTCCATGGCGCGCCACTTGCGGCGCGCCGCCTTGGAGGGGCCCCCGTCCCCTCCAGCCACCCCCACTTGTCGGCTGCCCCCGAGAAGATCCCCTGTACCCCCGTGCCCGCGCCCGCCATCAACCCTGGGCCCCAGATCTCGCACCCGTAGTTAATTACAGGTCGCACCAGTGCGTTGAACAGGTGCGCCTTGACTCCCACGTTGTGGCGGCCCATGGCATCGTATCTGCGCGCTAGGGCGAAGCGTGCACGCTGACCCGCCCCCTGCCTCTGCTCCAGCCCCGCGCCTATTGCCCTACGGCTCCCACAAAGCATGCCCAGATATTTAAACTCGTGATTCATGGGCAGGTCCATACCAGCGTACTTCAGGGTCACCCTTCCCCTGGCGCTCGTGACCGGGCAGTGCTGGTCGTTAAACACCACCCCCTTAGATTTGCGGACATTGACAGTGAGAGCGTGCGTCCTGCAAAAAACGTGAAGTGCATCTAGCAAGCGCTAGAGCGCCTCCGGCGTCTCTGCCATGAGCACGAGGTCATCTGCATACAAGAGTAAAAGTAGGAGCCGCCTGTTTGCTCCTGTCCCTAGGGGGACCCCGACCTCTGGCATCTGTGCGTCAAACTCCCCTTCTAGTGAGTCGATAAACAGCCCAAACAAAAGCGGCGACATTGGGTCGCCCTGCATGACCCCCTGGCGTGTGGTGAAGCCTGGCCCCACCGTGCTGTCTATGCGCACGCACATGCCAGCCCCATCGTACATTGATGTCAGGGCTGCTAAAAACGCCCCCCCCCACACCCCCAGGCTCTTGAGGCACTCCCACATGAGCTGCCGATGCACACAGTCGTATGCCTTTCTAAAGTCGATGAAGGCAGAATACAGCGGTTTTTGCTCGTGGCTGCGCCTCTCAATCATGTGCTGTAGGATGAAGGCATTGTCAGGGGTCCCCGCCCCTTCCGGAACCCTGCCTGCCCGGCGGCTCTATGGCCGCCCTTCTCAGCAGGGTCGTCTAGTCTGCAGAGTAGCACCAGACTATAGAGCTTAGCAAGCGCCCCACCCACCGTGATGCCCCTGTAGTTGTCCTGCTCGTCCAGATTTCCTTTCTTCGGCACCGGCGTGACTGCCCCCATGTGCCATGCTTTGGGATACCCCTCGTGAGTGTGTGTGTGTGCGTGCATGTGTGTGTGTGTTTGTGTGTGTGTGTGTGTGTGTGCATGCATGTGTGTGCGTGTGTGTGTGTGTGTGTGTGTGTGTGTGCGTGTGTGATGCACTGCATCGCCCCAGCGCAGCCTGCATACCTCCCTAGACGCTGACAGCGCTTGTGAAAACTTTCTGCAGCGTTACCCTTGCCTGCTGTAAAAAGGGACCAAACGCTCTACCTGTCGAAGCAATGAAACGAGCGCCGCGCAATTTCCACACTCTCGCCAGCCAAACTCTGCGGCACGCTCCCCGATTCTCCCTCTTGCACTCCCTCCCTCCCTCCCCCACCCCTACAGTCACTTAACCCCACCCACCCACTCACCGCCGCTCCCCCACTCGACCCACAAACACGACTCGCAGGCAGGCGGTGCAACCGCCAGCATTGGGTCGCCTGCTTCTGCATCCGCATCCCACCCATCCACGCATCCTACACACTCCATTCCCAACACGCCGCACACGATCTGATGGGCAGTGCCAGTGCAGGCGGCGCGGCCGTCAGCATAGCCTTTGGGTCGTCTGCTTCCCAGCCACTCAGCCCCAAATAACCTCGAGCCGGACCTCATGGATGGTGCCCCTGCAGGTGGCGCATCCCACTCCGTGAGCAAAGGGTTGGATCGCCACCCACTCCCGCCACTCACCCACCCAAACACTAAAAAACGCCACCCCACTCCACCCCCAAACTTGCAAGGTCCTGTGGGGGGCAGCGACAATGCAGGCGGTGCAAGCGTCAGCATAGGCTCTGGGTCGTCTGCTGCACACTCCTCCGCCTTTACCTCTCTTCCTGCTGGGCCCGCTGCGCCTGTGCCTGCGCCTGCATCCGCCCTCACTGGGGATATGAGCTTGGGGGATGGGAGGGCAGAGGGTGCCAAGGCAGAGGCAGCGACGCAACGGACGCACCCTGCTAGCTTCCCTGTTGCCACACAGGCCCCCAGGAGTGGCACAGACCCTGGCTGCCGGTGGCGACTGGCCCTAGGGTGGGAGCGGCGAGGCTGCATGGGCTGGTGGGTGAGGCAAGACAGGGGACGTGCCCCCGCAGCCCTGATGACGCATGCGCCACCAGGAAGGGAGGGGATGGGCGCGCAACGGGGATGCGGGCCCTGAGAATGGCGTGTGTGCCTGTGTTGTGTGCTGTGTGACTATGCTGTGTGCTGGTGCTGTGTGCCTGTGGCCAGACTCTCGGAGGCGGCCAAGAGGGGAGGCTAAGATGGGCAACCGGGGGCAGGCATGCCGCCTCACGCCTCACTCTGCAATGCTTCGAGCGTACGCACGTTGGTGCCCTCAGTGGTCGGCCGGTGGTGGTAGACAAGCAAGGGGGGGCTGAGGCTGTGTAGCGTGATGCTGACAGAAACCAGGTTGTTGCGCGCTGCTGTTGCGTATTTTGCAAGCATAGAGCCGTGTGGCACGCGCGTGCGACATTTGACAGACGGGCCCCGGAGTGACATTCCGTCGTGTTCACAACGGGCGACAGACAGGCCC
The DNA here is from genome assembly GCA_016618255.1 of Chlamydomonas sp. UWO 241. Lineage (NCBI taxonomy): Eukaryota > Viridiplantae > Chlorophyta > Chlorophyceae > Chlamydomonadales > Chlamydomonadaceae > Chlamydomonas > Chlamydomonas priscui. The sequence goes on along the minus strand of VFSX01000114.1, from coordinate 164,031 downwards.
TTCCAGCATCCGTGCCTCTGGCATGTGTGCGCAACCAGGGCTAGAACACCAGCATCGCGGCCTGTTGGACGTCCTGAAATCGTTACTTTGCTGCTTGTGTGTGTGGCATCATGACACGTCCTTTCGAATTCCCCATGCGTACCAAACGCCTACCCCGAACGACAAGTGAAAAAGAACCAACATGTCGACGCATGCAAACCATTTGACGCCCCCCCCCCAATTGGCCCGTGCATTCAATCCCCGTGCCTGTCTGTGCTACCTCTTGTGCATGACACGACTGTCCCCTTGCCCTCATTTCATTTGTCATTCGTGCTCCGGCCGACCCCCTTGGGCTGACCAGGCTGGAACTCAATCATCCTCCTTGGCCGTCACGTTGTCGTCGCCGCCCTATTCCTCGCCATCATCATCGTCGCCCCGAACCTAGGCGCTCCATCTCCTCCAGCACATCCACACCCGCACTGGCACCGGCTGCGGCAATGGCGGCAAGGTTCTGGGTGTTGCTGTGACCAAGCAGCTTCAGTGCAAATGCCGCAAACTCTTTTGGAAGGTCGTCAGAGCCAGGCCTCAGCAGCAGCACCAGTGGAGGGATGGCACCAGCAGCAGTGATGGTGATTTGTTGTTGTCATTGTAAGCGAGGCGGGCCAGTGCTCCTGCTGCATTGCCCTGCACATTAGCTGGAGATCTAGCCCTCAGCAGCTGCACCAGTGGAGGAATGGCGCCAGCAGCGGCGATCGTGACCTTGTTGTCAGCGTTCTGAGCGAGGTTGAGCAGTGCTCCTGCTGCATTGTTCTGCACGTCAGCCTGGGAGCCAGGCCCCAGCAGCTGCACCAGTGAAGGGATGGCGCCAGCAGCAGATATCGTGACCTGGTTGTCAGCGAGGTAAGCGAGGTTCATCAGTACCCCTGCTGCCCTCTTCTTAACCTCAGCTGTCGCGCCAGGCCCCAGCAACTGCACCAGCGCAGCGATGGCACCGGCAGAAGCTATCGTGACCTGGTTGTCAGCGTTCTGAGCGAGGTTGGACAGTGCTCCTGCTGCATTGTTCTGCTCGTCAGCCTGGGAGCCAGGCCCCAGCAGCAGCACCAGTGGAGGGATGGTGCCAGCAGTGGTGATCGTGACCTTGTTTTCAGCGTTCTCAGCGAGGTTCATCAGTGCTCCTGCTGCCCTCTGCTGAACCTCAGCTGTCGCGCCAGGCCCCAGCAGCTGCACCAGTGGAGGGATAGCACCAGCAGCAGCGATCATGACCTGGTTTTCAGCGAGGTTAGCGAGGTTGCCCAGTGCTGCTGCTGCGGCTGTCTGAACCTCAGCTGAAGAGCCTGGCCCCAGCAGCTGCACAAGTGAAGGGACGGCACCGGCAGCAACGATGATGACCGCGTTGTCAGTGTGCTCAGCTAGGTTGCACGGTGCTTGCGCTGCGTCCTCCTGCACACCAGCTGAAGATCCTGCCCCCAGCAGCTGCACCAGTGGAGGGATGGCACCGGCAGCAGCGATGGCGACGAGGGTGTCTCGATCACCACCACAGACGGACAGCCCCGCAATCGTATCCAGTGCATCCCTCTGCTGAGCGGGACGAGCGTTCACGCCTAGCTTGCGCACCAAGCTCCTCACGTCCCGGTGGGCGAGTGGCGGCATCGTGTGTGATGACGCAGCTGCACCTGTGTGCAGGCGGTAGAGGGTTCATTGTTAGCGGTGAGCGAGTAGTGCATGCAGATGCATGTAGCATGGGTGCATGCTGGAGCGCTGCATGGCACGACGCATGGAACGCTGTGTGGCACTTGCAGTGGCACTTGCATGTGCATTTGCGGGCGCACGCTGCATGGCATGCTCCCATGCGGTGTGTGTGAGTCAGGGGGTGTGAGTGCATTTGTGCAGGATGTATGGACGGGCAGGCATCCAAGCAGCCAGGCAGGCAATGTTGAGCCAGCGCATGGGCGTGCACGTGTGTGCGATCTGCATGGGTCGTCTGGCGGATGCGGCAGGGCACGCAGACGCCTCACATCTGTGACTGCAGCTGCAGGACTTGACGCGCGATGCAGGGAAGACACAGCTTCGACCAAGCAGCAGGTGCACGAGAGAGCGCTGGCGTTGGTGGTGCGGCGAGCAGTGGGAGTCGACCGGGATCCTCCAAGAGCGGGGAGTGGGTCTAAGGTTTGGGGATTGGGGTTTTCAAGCCTTGATGGGGGCTTGGGGTGTGTGCGCGTGCGTGTCTGTGCGCGTGCGTGTGTGTGCATATGTGTGTTTGGTGTGTGCATGTGTTTGTGTGCGTGTGAGTGCGTGTGCGTGTGTGTGGGGCGGGGCTCAGGGGTCTCACTTCTGGGGGCACACCCTATGTGTGGCTGTGTGTGCGTGTGTTTGTGTGTGTGTGTGTGCATGTGTTTGTGTGCAAGTGCTTGTGCTTGTGCGTTTGTGTGTGTGTGTGTGTGTATGTGTGCATGCGTGCGTGTGTGTGTGTGTGTGTGTGTGTGTGTACATGTGTGTGCGCGTGCATGTGTGTATTTTTGTGTGTGCGCATGTGTGTGTGTCAGTGTGTGTGTGTGTGTGTGCACGTGTGACTGTGTTTGTGTGTGTGTGAGTGTGCTCGGCCGTGCACGAGCATTCACGTCTTGGCCTCGGCCAAAGCGCGAGGCCGAGGCCGAGGCCGAGGCGCTGTGGCCGAGGCCGAGACGTGTAAGCTCGTGCACGGCCTCGGCCTCGGCGCGCACATCCCCATACGCGCTCGGCGGCGCGCGTGCATGTTCAGTGTGTGTGTGTGTGTGTCAAGTAGTGTGTGTGTGTGTGTGTGTGTGTGTCAAGTATCTGGAGTGCTTGGTGTCAAGAGTGGGGAGTGTGGAAGGAAGTTTGGGTTGGCACGAGCACATGAGCAAGCTCATGAGCGCGCTCGCCCCAAGTGCGTGCGGGAGACTCGTCCTTGATGCTTCTGCGGGCTGCAAACAAAGCAGGCTGCTGCAAGGCATCGGTGCAAGGGTTCCAGGGTGCCACCGTCCTCCACAGGGGCATGCAGCACACACGCCACCCACCCCCGTAGGGCTTGCTTCCCGCGCGTGTATGACCTAGATCTAGACAGATGTGGAGGAAGCAGTGACAGACGGCGCGCGCGGCATGGTTCCTGGCGGCATGTCGATGTGTGTCGAGCGCAAGAGACGCCGGGGGTCCACGCCAACTTCAGCAGACATTGAGGAGTGTGATCACACCTCACACCTAACTGCCCCTGCCACCGAGCACACTCATGAGTATGCTCGGCGACAGGGGCAGACAAAGTGTGAGGTGCGGCATGTAAGGAACCTGTGGAACCTAGTTGTGCATGCTGGCTGAAGCCTGCGCCCTTTTTGTTCTTGTGCTTTCAATGACGACGACCTGTGGAAGACCACTAGAGCTAGTGGCCAGGTGGCTCTTGGCCCAGGGAGCCCGGCAGATGACCCGCGCTCGGCACGCCCCGCGGTCACACACACACACACACACACACACACACACACACACACACACACACACGCGCACGCGCACACATGCGCACACACGCCATGGACACTGGCGGCAACAGATCCGAGACAACGGCAGGATCACTATGAACAACAGGCAGGCAGCTCGGGGAGGCTCCTCGACTTCGCGCAAGCCAGACTTGGCAACCACCACCACCAGCGTATTCGAATCTGCTTGGCATATAGAGCGCTCTAGCACTAAAAACTGGTGACTGGCTACTGATGGTGGAGGTCTAGTGGGTCAGGCTGGGCCTAGGCAGAGCACGGGGCCCCAAACCTCTCGTTGGGTAGGGTTGCACGGTACGTGATAACGCGTACGTACGTATTTTTCGTACGTACGTACGTACGTACGTGAGGGAGCGTATATACGTACGCCCTGTACGCAGCACGACACGCCTTTTACTTGCAGCACAAAAACGGTCACAACTCACGCTCCCGTGCTTGGATCGGAACCATTCCACTTGCATTGGAAAGATTGTAACAGGGGCTATCCAGAGCACTGCTCGTATGCAGCAGTTCACTGCAGTGGGGGGAGGGGGCCTGGGGTTCTGCTGCAGCACCACGCGCGCGCGCTCGCAACGACACACAACAACGGACGTAACTCCCTGTCTCTCTGCCTGGATTTTCACCATTCGACTTGCATTGGAAAGCTTGTAACATGGGCTATCTGTGCGACCTCAGTATGCAGCAGGGCACTGAACTAGGGGGGGGGGGCTGCAGCACACCACGCGAGCACCGCACCACACGCGCACGGCAGCAACTCGCTGCCTGCAAGGTCCTCCCCTGCTGGAGCACACTGCTACATATCAGCAGTGATCCGGAGATTCCTTTCTACCAGCTTTCCAACGCAAGTGGAATGATTCCGATCCAAGCACAGGAGCGTGAATTGTGACCGTTTTTGTGTTTCAAGTCAAAGGCGTGTAGTGCTGCGACCACGGCGATTTTCGCGCGCGCACGGCAAGCGTACGAACGTATTTCCAAAAAATACTTACGTGCGTACGCTCCAAACCCGAAATACGTACGTACCGTGCAACCCTGCCCTTGGGGAAGGGTCCCTAACTTTCCCGCCACATGTCCCTCACCCTCCTCAACTACCGCTGAAGCCGTTCACTCATGACACAATTCCTTTTGGTTTGTTTTCGTCCTTTGGCTTGGTTTCGTGTGGTTGGTTCAATGCTCTCCCAACTTGTTACAGCTTGGACGTGGCGGTCCTAGGGTGTTTCCCAAACTTATGCAGGGAGGGGGGTGGGGGTGCGTATGCACGTGTGCCAGGGTGCGGCGCGCAAAGTGGTGGCCCCGTTTGCACTCGGTTTCAGAGGCATCGCACGCCGAAAACGAAACAGCATCCATCGTGGTCGTTAACAGAACGTTCTGCCGCATTGTGTGTGTGGGGTGGGTGGGGGGGAGGGGGGGAGTCGCACGTTATGCGTAACAACGTCACACGCGCCGCCGCCGCCGCTTCTCGCCCGGCGGCGGCGCCGCAAACAGGTCATTCAGGCCGGCGCTCAGGTCGCTGATGTCAGCAGCGGCAGCAGCGTCGATGTCGCCCCCGGCAACGGTGGCAGCTGCAGCTGCAGCAGCGCCCTTCCCCGTCCCCGCTTCGCCAACGCTGCCCCCGCTGGCTTTGTCGCTGCTACTATCGCTACCGCTACTGCTGCTACTACCGTAGGCCCCACCCAGCCCGGCGAGGCACTCTGCTAGGTCGAACCCCTCGTCGTCGTCGCTGAGAAAACGACCTGCCGCTGCTTGAAGCTTTGCCAAGAGAGACATCTCGTCGGCCTCCACCTGCGGTGTGTGTGTGTGTGTGCATGTGTGTGTATTTGTTTGTGTGCACGGTGGGTGGGGGTGGGGGTGGGGTTAGTGCTGCCACAGGTGTGTGTGTGTGTGTGTGTGTGTGTGTGGATGTGTGTGTGCGTGTGTGTGTGCGTGCGTGAGGGGGTTGAAAAGGGGCCGCAAGCAGGGCGGCAGACTGTAAAATCGACCGCACACACACACACACACACTGTGACACACACTCACACACACACACAAACAGTAACACACACACACACACACACACGCTGTGACACACACGCAACACACACACACGCGCCCCCCTCCCCCCACACACCAACCTGCGGTAGCACCGGCGTGCCGCCCCTCGCCGCCGCCGCTGCGCGCGCCGCGGCCGCAACCTCTAATAGCATCGCCGCGTTATCCCCGCGGCGCGCGTGCGCTGCGTGGCGCGCGCCTTCGACCGCGGCAAGGTCGCCGCGCGCGCACGCCGCGAGATCGGACATAAACTGCACGTGTGTGCGTGTGCATGTGTGTGTGTGTGTGTGTGTGTGTGCGAGTGTGTGTGCGTGAGTGCGTGCGTGCATGTGTGTGTGTGTGTGTGTGTACATGTGTACCTGCATATGCGCATGTGTGTGTGTGTGTGTGTGTGCACATGTGTGCGTATGTGTGCGTGTGTATATGCTTCTGCATGCATTCATGCATGCATGCATGCATGCAAGTGTGTGTGTGTGTGTGTGCGTGCTTGTGCATGTGTGTGTATGTGTGCGCGCAGTGTGCGCGCCCCATCCACACAGTCCCCTCTGCCTCCCCCCACCACACACGCACGCGCCCACACAGCCCCCCTCCCCCCCTCCAAAAATACATGTGCCGCGTCCACCTGATAGATGACCCCACAAACACCAAACCACATGCGCGCACCCAACACACACACACACACACACACACACGCACACGCACGCGCACACACACGCACACGCCAGCTCTCTGTGCCGCGTCAAGCGGACATATGACCCCCCAAACACCCACCCACCCTGCACATAATTCTACACACACACACACGCACACACAGAAAAGAGAGAAAGAGCGCGCGCGAGAGAGAGAGAGAGGGACAGAGGGAGACGTACGTCACAGTCCCCCCTCCCCCAACCACCCACAGCCTACCTGTGTCGCGTCAAGCGGATAGATGACCCAGTCATCGAGATCGGAGCACTCCATCTGCGTGTGCGTGCACAGGTATGTGTGTGCGAGCGCAGGGTGTGTGTGTGCGTGTGTGTGTGTGTGTTTGTGTGTGTATGTGTGTGTGTGTGCATGCGCAGAGTGTGTGTGTGTGTGGTGGGTGGGTGGGGGTGGGGGTGGGGGGTGAAAGCGGTTTGGCCGTACTTTTGCCGTTTTGGGTGGAGGTCCACACTGGGGGCGGCCGCACGCGAGCCAGTCACGCAGGCAGTGCTTTTATGTTCAAGATCTTCGATTGTTTTCTGCAGATTTTCTGGAGCCATTTGACTGGAAATCCGGCTCCATGGCTCTCCCCAATCCGGCTCCAAACCCCGAAAACAAAACCACTGCATGAAGCAAGCCAATTCACCGCACCAGTGCCCCTGGAAATGATTATATGTTTCGCCCGACGCAGGCAAATTTTGCAGCTCATACCAGGCGCAATACACAGCGGGGGTCCATGCAAAGCATGCCGGTGTGCCGCTCTCGGCGAGAGCTTCCCAACGCACCCCTCCACGCCCTCACCCACCAAGTTTGAGGGTGGGTTCAGGGGACCGGCTTGCGGGATGGTCACTGCACGCGAGCCTAGATCCTAAACCCTAAACTTTAAACCGAAACCCCAAACCCCAATCCACCGCACCTGCACGCGCCGGTCGTTCGACACGATCTCCACCTTGAGGGCACCTGCCTTCTTGAGCGCCTGCGCACGTGTGTGTGTGTGTGTGTGTGTGTGTGTGTGGTGAGGGGGGTGCCCTATGCCTGGTCTGGACCAACGTTGGCTTGCGACCATGTGGCAAAAACAGCAGCAGCGGCAGCAGCAACAGCACCACCACCACCACCAGCAACAACACCTTTCACTCACAACAGCAGCCCCCCCCCCCGCACACACCACCGCCCCACCCACGTCAGCACCAACGCACATGAGCCCCACAACAACAGCAGCAGCAGCAGCAGCAGCAACACCCCGCCCCCACCACCACCGCCAGCAACACCACCACCTGTGCCCACAACAGCAGCCCTCCCCTCCCCCCCCCCACCACCAGCAACAAACACACATGTGCAGCCACAACAGCAGCAGCTCCACCACCACCAACAACAACAACAGTAACGCCGCTGCCACGACGCAGCTGTCTGCCTCGGACCAGCTTGACAACACACGACAGACCGGGTGCAGTGCACGAGCAGTTGGAATGGCCCGCCCACTGCGGCAGGCCTTCAGGCTTGCCCCCTACTAACCCCTGATTCACCACGTGGCCCAGAGCAGACCCGACCATCGACATACGCCGCTGCCACGATGCAGCTGTCCGCCTCGGACCTGCTCGAGAACACGACAAGCGAGTACTTCTGCCCGCGCTCACGAGGCCTGCCCACGTTGAGGTATTCAGGCCTCCGACTTTCTAAATCTCGACCTACTACCATCCTGTGCCGCTGCCACGATGCAGCTGTCCGCCTTGGATCTGCTCGAGTACACGACCGACACGCGGCTGTCAAGCGCAGCAAGCCTCTTCGGCTTGTCCTCCCTACAAAACCCTGGTGCACAACGCGTTCTAGAGAGACCCGCCACAACAACAACAACAGCAACAAACACGCACCTGTGCCGCGGCTACGATGTAGCTGTCCGCCTCGGCCCTGCTCGAGTACACGACCGACACGCGGCTGTCGAGCGCAGTCACCGCCGGCCGATGGTGGTCGCCGCCGCCGCCGCTGCCGAAGTAGGAGGAGCGGCCGGAGTTGCCCATGGCGTCGTAGACCAGGATTGCCTTGCAGCCGCACGCCGCGGCGTATTTCTGCATTGGTGTTGAGGATGGATGTTACAGTCAGGGACACCTCTGAAGGCGTACAAGACCGTGCTCGGCGCGTATGGCCCGAGCACCTTAATGAGATGGCTGGCTGTTGGTGGTAGGGAGCCCCAACTCTGTAAAGAACGTGGGCGCGCCCCCAGGTCCCCTACCGCAGCGGCAGCAAACGCTTGTTGAAGTAGGTGAGCGCATGTGGGGCATTAGGCGCATGTGGTTGCACGCTCGGCATGCAAACAAGCAGCAGAGGTGGAGGAGCGGCCGGAGTCGCGCAGGGCGTCGTATACAAGGAGAGCCTTGCAGCCGCAAGCTGCTGCATATTCTGCGTTGGGTGGTTGCACGTGCTTGCACGCTCGGCATGCTACCACACGCAGCAGCAGGAGGGGCCCGCGTGGGAGTCGCCCACATAGGCGCCGCAGACCAAAAGGGTGAGTGATTTTCTTTTCAAGATTTTTAATTAATTATTCCACAGCCGGATATTACTTTGACCGGTGAACTCCCATCGACCGCTCGTCCTTATTCACAGTGGATTTGAAAGCTGTTGACGAGCTCCGTATGGCCGGCTTGTCAGACACACAATCTACTGGATAGGTCGAGCTGTGTTCAAGGTCAAAGTGCAGCCAAAGTACAGCCAAATGGCTGTGTAGAGTCGAAAAGGAAATCTCTGCAAGAGGGGTCCTGCAGCCGCACACACGAAAACGCAGTGCAAATGCAGAAGGGGCGTCCATGGCGTCGAAGAGCAGGAGTAAACCCTTAAGCTCCAAGGCCCACACGTGCGTCGGCCGCTCCAGCTCTGCGCGCGCATACACACATATATACACATATATACACACATATATACACACATATATACACATATATACACACACACACACACACAATCGCATGTGCACACACACACACACATACACAATCACACATGCACACATACGCACACAACAGACGCACAGACACACACACACACAACAGACACACACACACACACACATACACACACAGACAGCAACAGACACACAACAACACACACACACACACCTGCATCCGCCGCTCCAGCTCCACTCGCGCATGCATACACACACACACACACACACACCACACACACACTCGCACATGTACAAACATACAACACACGCACGCACACACACACACACACACACACACACACATATATACACATACCTGCATCCGCCGCTCCAGCTCCACTCGCGCATGCACACACACACACACACACACACACCTGCGTCCGCTGCTCAAGCTCCGCTCTCGCAAAGCCAAGCCCGTGCTCGCCGTATTGACGCATACTAGCCTGTGTGTGTGTGTGTTGTGTGTGTGTGTGTTTCTGTGTGTGTGTGTGTGAGTGTGTTGTGTGTGTGCGTGTATGAGTACACGTGTGTGTACCCCAGCCCGTGCTCGCCGTATTGACGCATATTAGCCTGTGTGTGTGTGTGTGTGTGTGCGTGTGTGTGGGTGTGTGTGGGTGTGAGTGTGCGTGTGTGTGCGTGTGCATGTGAGTGTGTGTGTGTACGCGTACCCCAGCCCGTGCTCCCCGTGCTGACGCATATCAGCCTGCATGTGTGTGGGTGGCAGTGATTCCCTTGCGAGCCGTATACCGCTCCGAGCCGGATTTCCCATTTCCCAGAAAACCACCACACACTTGGTGGGAGAGGGCGTGGAGCGGTGCGTTGGAAAGCTCTTGCTGAGAGCAGCCCAACGGCATGCGTTGCATGCATACCCGCTGTGTATTGCGCTTGGTATGAGCGGTCAAAGTTGCTGGAGCCGGCAAAAAACTAATTACTAAAATCCTTCCGAGGGACCACTGTGTGGGTGGTGGTCGAGTTAAAAGTGCGTCGGACGCCGTTGATGGCGCATTAGACCCTAGGAAAGAGGCCGACACCTGCCAAAATTAAAACCCCTAGCATGCCATCTGCCATAAATGATTGTTGTGCACGCGGTGCAGGTGTGTGGGTGTGTGTCAGTGGTGCAGAAAGGCGTGACGTGGATGCATGCACCACACGGGAGGGTCGTTTGGCGAGACCTCCGCGTCAGGCCGGAGCGCGACGTGTGTGTGTAAAAGTGTGAGGATCGGTGAAAGTGTGAAAGCAGCGATTTCACACTTTCACGTCGAGATCAACCCCAATCGCTCCAGCGGCCCTGCGGGGCTGGTTCCGCGTCACAAGATCGCCATCACGCCAAACAGTTTCTGCATCGCTGGTGTGTGTGTGGGGGGGGAGCTGCCGAGAAGGTACAGAAGGAAGCTGCACAGAAGCTGCCAAAACGCCGATGACGGGGGGCCCTACCAGTGTTTCCGTTAGCCTACCCGCAACCCGCAAACCTGCAACACCGGGTTGAGATCGGCCGATTTGGGCTGGCGCTGCGGGGTGAGATTGGGAAATGCGACGCGGGGCCCGGGGTGAGCTATCATTCTACCAAGATTCTAAGTGGGACAACTGGAGTGGAGTCACACCGACCGTGATTAGTATCCACCATTGTCACTGCACCGCCCACATGACGAGCGCCGGTCCAAACGTGGACGCAAATTCAAAGTACGAATCAAAGCCAAACAAACAGCGGACGACAGCCCTAGGTTGGGGTTCACCCGCATCCCGCATCGATGCTCATCACGTTGTATGTACCGTACCGCTCAATGAACTTCACGTTCAGAGTAATTCACACCAGCCAAAATGGCCGTTTTCAGCTTCCTAACGTCCCAGAGTTCACGGCAGCCCTGACCACAGACCATGCTTCACGGCCCAGTTCACAGCACACAAAAACGCACATGGGCACTGCATGGGCTCGTTCTGACATGCTTCCTCTTCCCCGGGAGCGCCCCCCTCGTGAGGTTGATAGCCGCTGCTAGGCGTCAGGTCGGGCACGGGGGCGCGTGAGCGGCGGCGCGGTGCGAGTCCCACACTTTTCTCTTCCCGCTCGGGAGTTCACGGCGTCCCCGGCGCAGGACCCCTCTTCACGGCACATTTCACGGCAGCCTGCCGTGAGTTGTGACGTGAAGTACATTGAGCAGTACGGTATGCACCGCCATCACATGCGTCCAACCGAATACCCCCCCCCTACACACGCACACACCCACACGCCCATTAGGTCTTAGCGCACATCCAAGCATCCACACACCTGCAGCCCGGCGTCAATGTTCATCACGTTGTACGCGTCAACGAGCAGCGTGCGGCGCACGCGCGGCGCGACGGGGCTGGCGCGCAGCGCCTCAAAGTCTTCCTCGAGCAGCGTCTGCATTTGTTGTTGATGTTGATGTTGCTGTTCTTGAGGTTGTGGTTGCGGTTGTGGTTGTGGTTGTGGTGGCGGTGATGGCGGTGGTGACGGGATTGGCGCGCAGCGTGTCGGTGTCTTCCTCTAGCTGCATCTACATTTTTTGTTGATGTTTACGTTACGGGCTCGATTAACGGAGGCGCGTTCTCGTCGCCGAGCCCTGGACCCAGCAATGCGGCGCTGCTGGTGACTAGGATCTCCGTGCCGCTGACGAGCGGGATAAAATACGACTGGCCTGGCTCCTGCTAGACTGTCCCTCGGTGGAAACTACAGGAGCGGCTTGCCCGGCGCTGTCATGGCTTGGCGAGTAGCCGCGGCGCTGCCGCGACCCGTGCTGGGAGACGGCCCTTATCCTCCTCCCATGCAGGACGCCATGCGGCACCGATCTCGACGAGTTGATCGACGAGCGGAGGAGCTGGCGCCCGTCAATGCATGCTGGACATCGGTCAAGATGGCTGCTCGTGGGGGCGAGCTACCATCAGGGCTTCAGCGGTGGTGACCGCCGAGGCAACAACAGAGTTTATCCGCTTCACCATCGCAGCGTTTGTCACCGCGCTCACCCTCGGGGGCACTCGTCTGCCGGTGACTGGCGTCGGCATTGGTCTTCAGGCAGCCTGCCATGACGACTCTGTTTGCCCAGGCCCCCCTGGAGGGTGGGACCTGGCCATGCATGACGCATGGGGCGCAGGCAGAGCCCCATGCATGGAGTTGGACAACCATGCACCATGCCAGGCGGGGACTTTTCTGCTTCAGCGCCGCCAGTCGGCACAGCCGGCGTGGTTGGCCTCAAAGGCCAGGAGGAGGACGGTCCTTTCCTATACGCTCCTTGCCAGACATGTCCCTCAGGGACTTGTTTGGGTCTAAACTAGCCGGCGGGAGCAGTAGTCTAGACGGCAGGTAACCGGCTGGTGGCTATCGTCCTTCACAGGGCGGTGGCACTAGGACTAGTGTTGTCTTAGCTGGAATGCCATGTAACTGTAACTGTAACTGTTGACATTATTGTTCTTGCGATTGTGGTTGTTCTTGCGGTTGTGATTGCGGTTGTGGTTGTGGTTGTGGTAGTGGTTGTGGAAGTGGTGGTGGAGGTGGTGGCGCGCAGCGTCTCGGTGTCTCCCTCCAGCTGCGTCTGCAGTTGTTGTTGTTGTAGTGGTGGTGGTAGTTGTTTTTCAAGCTTGTTGTGATTGTGGTTGTGGTGGCTGTGGTTGTGACGGCGGTGATGGTGGTGGTGACGGGGCTGGCGCGCAGCGTCTCGGTGTCTTCCCCCAGCTGAGTCTGCATATGTTGTTGTTGTTGATGTTGTTGTTCTTGCGGTTGTGGTTGTGGATGTGGTTGTGGAGGTGGTTGTGGTTGTGGTTGTGGTTGTTGTTGTGGTTGTTGTTGTTGTTGTGGAGGTGGAGGTGGTGGCGTGCAGCGTCTCGGTGTCTTCCTCGAGCTGCGTCTGCAGTTGTTGTTGTTGTGGTGGTGGTGGTGGTGGTGGTGGTGGTGGTTGTGGTAGTGGTAGTGGTGGTGGTGGTGGTGGCTGTGGTTGTTGTTGTTGTTGTTGTTGTTTTTGTTTTTGTAGTAGTGGTGGTGGTGGAGGTGGAAGTGAGGGCACGTAGCGTCTCGGTGTCTCCCTCCAGCTGCGTCTGGAGTTGTTGATGTTGTTATTCGTGCGGTTGTTGTTGTTGTTGTTGTTGTTGTTGTTGTTGTTGTTGTTGTTGCGGTTGTGGTTGTGGTAGTGTTGGTGGTAGTGTTGGTGGGGGCGCGCAACATCTCGGTGTCTTCCTCCAGCTGCATCGGCATTATTTGTTGTTGTTGTTGTTGTTGTTGTTGAAGTTGTTGCTGTGAAGTTGTTGCTGTTGAAGTTGTTGCTGTGAAGCTGTTGTTGCTGTTGAAGTTGTTGCTGTTGCTGTTGCTGTACCGTAGTGCTACGTGTACTTCACGGCCCACTTCACGTCAGGCTGACATGAACTGAGACGTGCAGCAGGGTCAGACACAGGGGCCGGCGTGAACTCCGTGTATTCGGAGAAAAGTGTGAAGTGTGGGACAACCCCCCCCAGCCGCCGCCCTTTGTTACGCCTAGGCCTATCCCTTGGAGCAGACATGACTGAGCCTCGGCGCCTTCTCTCCCTCTTGGGGGAGGAAGCCAGGGTGACCCACAGCTACCTCAGGGGATGGAGCTCATGATCGTCTCTCCTCGCGCTTCCGCCGTCGGCACTCCGCGCTCCCCTGCGCTGCGTTCTGGCAGCTTGAGCAACCTCAGGTCGCATATTCGGAGGGTCAGCACGGTGCTCTATGGCCCGGCGCCAAAGGGCTCTGTGAGTAGCTTCTTCCCTGTGGCGCCAAGCCCACAGAGGTAGGCCCAGAAGCAGCAGGGCCAGCAGCAGCACTCTCGGAAAGAGCATTCGTCCAAACGGCGTGCAAGGAGCGTCTTGGCGTCCAGGGGGCGTCTGAGAGGCGTCTTGGCGTGTCCGGACGCGTCTCAGAGGCGTCCGGCGCGTCCAGGACGCGTCCGGACATGGACGCTTACAAAGACGCGTCTAGGACGGCGTCCGGGAGGCGTCCAGGACGCGTCCAGGAGGCGTCAAACGCAGGACGTGTGTGCACACGCGTCCCACACACGTCCATTATGCGTCCATTGCGCGTCCGCGTCCAGACGGCGTCCCAAAAAGCGATCTGGTGTACCGGATCGCTTTTGTGGACGCACTCTGGACGCGCACAGGCGGCGTCCAGGCGGCGTTACGCCTTTGCTTGCTACCCCGCAGCCCTGGAGAGACACCGCCTTACTTGCTTCCCCGCAGCCCTAGAGAGACACCGCCTTACTTGCTTCCCCGCAGCCCTGGGGAGACACCGCCTTACTTGCTATCCTCCAGCCCTAGAGAGACACCGCCTTGCTTACTACCCCCAGCCCTAGAGAGACCCCGCCTTACTTGCTATCCCCCGGGCTCAGTGTGTGTCGAGACATCGGAGGGGAATGGGGAATGGGGAGGCTAAGGGGTGCGCCGCTGACTCCGGCCCTACCGTGCGTGCACGTGAACACACACGCGTACCTACACGCAGCAGCAGCAGCAGCAGCAGCAGCAGCAGCAGCAGTAACAGCAGCAGCAGCAGGCACGGCAGAAGGTCCAGTCCCTGGCACACCTGCGCGACCTCACTGCAGCTGCAACTGCAGCTGAGAAGCGCGGGCCGCGCGTTTTTTTTGCGAGGCGTGAAGTGGGTGACGTGAGGGGTGCTAGCGCTGGCGGCCGACGTGAACACTGTGTCACGAGAAGGCTGTGGGCGGCCATTTTCGAGACGTGAACTACACTTGACGTGAAGTACACGTAGCACTACGGTAAGTAAGGGTGACACTAGGATGGACAGACCAGGGACAGACGAAAGAGGGACAGACAGACAAGGGGCTGGGCTTCTAGGAGATACTAGCTGGGGGAACAGAACAGGGACAGACGGACAAGAGGCCTTGCACGTTCACGCGACCAACACCCACGGCACACCGTCTGCACACAGCCACACGCCCACACCTGCCGCCGCGTGTTTTCCGCACGCTCCGCCTCCCGCTGCACTTTCCACTCCTCGGTCGAGGGGCCCTTGCGCCTGAATGCCGAGCGCTGCAGCGGGGGCCTGGGCTGCGGGGGCCGTGCGGGGCGCGGCAGTCAGGCGGGGAGGGGGTGTCGAGCGCGCGTGTGTGCTTACAGGCAGCAAACACAAACGTGCGTGCGCGGCACGGCTCCGATGGACGAGAGAGAGAGCCACCTTGCCGAACGCTGGCGCCTCCACGACGTGCATGAGCTCCGTGGGCTCGGGTGCACCCGTTGAGTCAGATCCGCTGCCGCTGCCGCTGCCCGCCTTGCCGCGTGCCGCGCATACCATATGGGCGCGCATGGGTGCATGGGCACGCCATGCAGCGGGGTGGTGCCCGGTGGCGTAGCTGGTGCTGCAGCCTCCTCCTGAGGGGGGCTGACATGAGCGGATCATGCCTCCACCACCGCATGCTGCCGATGGGAGCGTGGCCATTTTGGTGCGTGTGTTGCAAGTCGACAACAGTTGCGCCGTCTGCCACCCACCCTCGTCTCTGTGACGCCCCCCCTCGCGCCTGTTTACATGCCAGCAATCGATGAGGGTTTCCTGGGTTTTGCGTAGTTTTTCGCATTGTGTGGACGACTTCAAACTTCGTTGCGTCAGCCAGCTCCCGCACTACTACTTATGTGCCTGGCTGATGGAGCAGCCCTCCTGGCGTCAATTGAGGCCTGATGGTGGCTCGCTTAGGGTACGAGGAGTGGGGCACGCAGCGGCGATGGCAAATTTTGGATGGTGGCAATGGGCACCCAGTGCTTCTGGGCACCGGCTCCTACGCCAAGGTCTACCAGGGGGTGGACACTGAGAGCGGACAGCAGGCGGCCGTCAAGGTACGAGTGCAGAGGTCGCATGCGCGCCATGCAACGCCATGCGCAACGCATGACATGGCATGCAACAACCTCGTGCCCAAGCACAAGCAAGCACGCACACGTGCACACATACACGCACATACGCGTGCCCCGGGTGTGTGCAATACGCTGCCAGACAACCGGGCGGACGTGCTACGCGGCGACACACACACACACACACACACACACACACACGTGCACACACGCACACACACGCATGCACGCACGCTCCCCATACCCTGCCCACAAGCCGCGACCCCCCCGCTCCATGACCCTAATCCCTAGACTCTCGCGGGTCCAAAGACCCTCGAGTGTTTATAAAATCCGAATTAATTATTAAGAACCCTGAACCCTAAACCCCCGGGCCATTGACGAGACGCTGCCCGACAACCGCCCCAACGTGTTGCGCGGCGACACACACACACACACCTGCCTGCCAAGCCTCGTCTTAAGGTGTCCCTGCATGTTAGATCGTCAGGTCATGGACAAACCCCCTCCCTAATGACCCTAAACTTTTGACCCTCTAGCGTCTAGAGACCCCACTAAAGGGTCAAGAAACCATAAATAACCCTTCACCCTGAACCCCAGGTCATTGCCAAGATGCTGCCCAACCACCGCCCCGACGTGTTGCGCGGCGACACACACACACACACACACACGCATAGCCCCTCCCTGCCTGCCCACAAGCCTCAACAAAGGTGTCCCTGAATAAAGGTGTCCTTGAATGTACCATCATCAGGTCATTGACAAAACCCTGCCCGACAACCGCCCCGACGTGCTTCGCGGTGAGGTCTCCGTGCTCCGCCACGTGTCTGCCGCCCTGCCGGCACCAGCTGGCGTCGTTCGCCTGCTGGGCGCGTACGAAGATGACACAAGCCTGTATCTTGTGCTGGAGCAGTGCGGAGGGAAGGGGCTGGGGGAGCTGACGCCTGAGGTGGGTGGGTGGGGAACAGGCACAGAGAGAGAGCGACAGAGAAACTCTGAAAAAACCCACGCGCGCACGCACACACACACACACACACATACACAGGCAGGCGGGGACGTTACACCACAGACGCCCGATGTACAAGCCCATGCCAGAGGCACAAACACACACACACACACACACACACACACACACACACACACACACACACGCGCGCGCGCACGCGTGCACACACGCACATGCACACAAGCATGCACACACACGCAGGCGGGCGCCATGCACCACGGGCGTCCGACATACGAGCCCATGCCAGAGGCCCACGCGGCGTGGGCGGTCGCGCAGCTTGCCAATGCGCTGCGCGCTCTGCACGCTATCGGCGTGACACACCGGGACGTGAGTGGCGGGGGAGGAATGCGCCCCTGCGCCTGCTGCTGGGTGCTGTGAGCGCCCCTGCGCCTGCTGCTGGGTGCTGTGTGCGCCCGTGCGCCTGCCTTCCCTTATTACGTTTACTAGCAGGGGCACGGGCGCGGCTTGCTAGCGCACTGCGCGCGCTGCATGCTATCGGTGTGACGCACCAGGACGTGAGTGGCGGGGGAGGAATGCCGTGAGCTCCTGCCCCTGCGCCCGAAAGCCCCTGTCCCTGCCCCTGCACCTGCTGCTGGGCTCTGTGGGCGCCCCTGTGCCTGCATTCCCTCGTTACGTTTACTAGCAGGGGCAGGGTCGCAACTCGCTGGCGCGCTGCGCGCGCTGCACCCGATCCCGATGACGCACCGGGACGTGAGTGGCGGGGGAGGAATGCTGTGAGCGCCCCTGCGCCTGCTGCTGGGTGCTGTGGGCGCCCCTGCGCCTGCCTTCCCTTGTAACGTGTACTGGCAGGGGCAGGGGCGCAACTCGCTGGCGCGCTGCGCGCGCTGCACGCGATCGGTGTGACGCACCGGGACGTGAGTGGCGGGGGAGGAATGCTGTGAGCGCCCCTGCGCCTGCTGCTGGGTGCTGTGGGCGCCCCTACGCCTGCCTTCCCTTGTAACGTGTACTGGCAGGGGCAGGGGCGCAACTCGCTGGCGCGCTGCGCGCGCTGCACGCGATCGGTGTGACGCACCGGGACGTGAGTGGCGGGGGAGGAATGCTGTGAGCGCCCCTGCGCCTGCTGCTGGGTGCTGTGCGCGCCCCTGCGCCTGCCTTCCCTTGTAACGTGTACTGGCAGGGGCAGGGGCACGGCTTGCTAGCGCACTGCGCGCGCTGCATGCTATCTGTGTGACGCACCGGGACGTAAGTAGCGGGGGAGGAATGCTTTGAGCCCCTGACCCTGCCCCTGCGCCTGCTTCTGGGCACTGTGTGCGCCCCTGCGCCTGCCTTCCCTTGTTACGTTCAGTAATAAGGGCAGGGGCGCAGCTTACTCGCGCGCTGCACGCGATCGGTGTGACACACCGGGACGAAAGTGTAGTGTGTGTGTGTGCTGTTGAGGGGGGATGCAGCTGCGACCGCGCGTGCCTTAAGGGGTTGAGGGTCGAGCCTGCCTCCATTTCTTTCCCGACGGGTTGGGGCGCACCTCGCGGACGCGCTGCGCGCGCTGCACGCGATCGGTGCGACAAACCGGGACGAAAGCGTGGTGTGTGTGTGTGTGTGCTGTTGAGGGGGGATGCAGCGGCGCCCGCGCGCCTTTAGGGGTTGAACATTTAAGCCTGTCCGCCCTTACTTTTCAGACGGGTCGCGGCGCAACTCGCGGACGCGCTGTGCGCGCTGTGCACGATCGGTGTGAAGTACTGGGACGTGAGTGGCGGGGGAGGAATGCTGTGAGCCCCTGCCTCTGCGCCTGTGATTCCCTGCCCCTGCGCCTACTGCTGGGTGCTGTGGGCGCCTGCCTCCATTTTTTTTTATGTGTACCAGCCTGGGCAGGGGCGCAGCTCGCCAATGCGCTGCGTGCGCTGCATGCGATTGGCGTGGCACACGGGGACGTGAGTGGGGCCCCACCACTACAGCCCCAACGTCTCATCAGCGCAAGTCAAGGCGGTCATGACGCCTGAGGCGGTCGGAGTGCGCCTCAGGCGGTGGTGAGCGTCCAAGGCGGCGCCTCGGGCGACGCCTCAGGCGGTCGGGGGTGCGCCTGAGGCGGTCTCTGCGCGCCTGAGACGCTGCCTGATCCACGCAAGTGAAGGCGCCGCCTGAGGCGCCGCCTCAGGCGTTGCGGCTGTGGTAGTGGGGGTTGGGGTGGGCCCACCCCCCCGGGGGGGGGGGTGCACTCTGTGTCGTGAGACGAGAGAATCCCGGATGTGTTACAAATGACCAACACACTCCAGGGCTGTGTGCGTGCGTACGTGTGCCCCGCAGGTCAAGCCTGACATCTGCATCCTGAGCGCACTCTCGTGCCGTGCTCGCGCTCATGGAACAACTCTCTTGTGGTCTGGTGTGTGTGTGTGTGTGTGTGTTTGTGCGTGCGTGCGTGTGCGGAGACGAGGCGAGACGAAACCAAAAACGCTCCGACCAACACACTGCGTGCGCGCGTGTGCCTCGCAGGTCAAGCCTGACAACTGCATGCTGAGCGCGCTTGGCGACGCGAGTTCACTAAAGGTGATCGATTTGGGGATGGCGAGCATGCCACTGGATGGCCGCGGCGGCGGCGGTTACGGCGGCGCTAGTGGTGATGACAGCGGTGGCGGCGGCAGCTGCGGCGGCGGCGCCAGCTCACGGCCGGGCAGCGGTGGTGGCGGTGGCGGTGGTGGTGGTGGTGGCAGCAGTGCAACGGGCTTCGGCATGGCGAGTCGCTTTGGCATGCCGGGCAGCAGTGGCGGCGGCGGCGGTGGTGGCGGCAGCGGCGGCGGTGGTGGCGGCAACGGCAGCAGTGCAGCGGGCGTTGGAATAGTGCGTGTGTCGGGGAGCAACGGTGGTGGTGGCAGTGGTGGTGGTGGCAGCGGCGCCAGCTCGCGGCTGGGCAGCGTGACGCCAGCCACACCGCACCCGCTGCGCGCGCCGCCGGCGTCGTGCGCCCCGGGCGCGGGTGGCGGCAGCGGCAGCGGCGGTCGCGGCGGCAGCGACGCGTCACCCGCCACGCCACGCGCACACACGCACTCGCTGCGCGCGCCGCCGGCGTCGTGCAGCCCGGGCGCGGGTGGCGGCGGCAGCGGTGGCGGCGGCGGCAGCGGCGTCAGCGCGTCGCACCTCGCACACACACGCTCGCTGCGCAGCGCGCTCCCCCTCACGCCGCCGACATCGTGCAGCCCGGGCACCGCCGCCGTGCGCCGCTGGCACGCGGCGCGCAGCGGTGGCGGCGGCAGCGGTGGTGGCGCGGCGGCGGCGCGAAGGGCGACGCACGACAGCAGCAGCAGCAGCAGCAGTTGCAGCAGCAGCGACGGGGAGGTTGTCGTGACCGAGATCATGGGCAGCGAGCCGTACATTGCGCCTGAGGTGCGTGCGTGTATGTGTGTGTGTGTATGTGTGGGCGTGTGCGTGTGTGGGCGTGTGTGTGTGTGTGTGTGTGTGTGTGTGTGTGTGCGTGTGTGTGTGTATTTGTGCGTGTGTCTTTGTCCTCATGTAGCGACGATTGGTCACCCGCTATTGACAGACGCCCTCATGCAGACATCTGTAACAAGATCGCCGTTATCTATGTAACGATCCGGAATGGCATGGGATGTGTGTGTGTGTGTGTGCGTTTGTGTGTGTGTGTGTGTGTGTGTGTGTGCGTGTGTGCGTGTGTGTGTGTGCGTGTGTGTGTGCGTGCGTGTGTGTGTGTGCGTGTGTGTTCGCACACACCACCTCATGCCACATGCGCACAGCCCCTGTATGGTTCATGTCTCATTATCAAATGACCCGTGTGATAATCGCCCCTTGAATTCGGGGCCAATCGGAGGGGGTTTGATTCTGGCAGCACCACCCTGCCTCTGGTAGCCTGCCTCACGAGGCAGCTTCCTCGATCCCACACCCAAGGGTGCGTACTGTAAGCTTAAAACTGTGAACTAAACACCACCCTGCCCCCACCCTGCCCCTCGCCCTCTTTTGTCAGGTGCTGCGTGACCAGACGTACTCGCCAAGTGTGGACGTGTGGGCGCTGGGTGTGACCGCGTACATGCTGCTGTGCGGCCGCCTGCCATTTGTGAGTGTGGAGGGAGGCAAGGAGGGGGAGGGGAGGGAGGGGGAGGGAGGGAAGGGAGGGAGGGAGGGAGGGGAGGAGGGGAGGGAGGGAGGGAGGGAGGAGAGGAGGGGGAGGGAGGAGGGAGGGAGGGAGGGGAGGGAGGGGAGGGGGGGGGGCGAGGCAGGAGGGAGGGAGGGGAGGGGAGGGGGAGGGAGGGAGGGGAGGAGGGGGGAGGGAGGGGGGAGGGAGGGAGGGGGAGGAGGGGAGGAGGGGAGGGTAGGAGGGAGGGAGGGGAGGCAGGGGAGGCAGGGGAGGGAGGGAGGGATGTACAGGACGCATGACGTGCGTCGGCGGGCGCGGGTGACCCTTCACACCACTCCCCACACATCTTTACAATTCCCACACTCCCCACACACAGGCCAGCGACGATGCTGTGCTCGCGTGGCCGGTGCCACCGTTCAACGAGCCGTCGTGGCGAACCGCATTGCCCGGCGCACGCCACACTCTCTCCACACCCGTCCACACTCCTGTCCACACCCGTCCACACTCCCCATACGCAGGCCAGCGACGACGCCGTGCTCGCATGGCCGGTGCCATCGTTCAACGAGCCGTCGTGGCGAACCGCGTCGCCCGGCGCGCGCGACCTCGTGGGGTCGCTGCTGCAGCGCGTTCCGCGGCACCGCCCAAGCGCTGCACAGGTGTGGGGCTGCATGTGCTGAGCGTGCTGTGTGTGGGGGGGGGGCACGCATGCATGTGTGCTGTGTGTGCGTGTGCGCGCTGCGTGTGCGAGCGTGTGTGTGCGTGTGTGTGTGTGGTGCCTGTCCCGGTGCTCGCGACCTCTCGCCACGTCGCTGCTGCACCGGCACCGCCCGAGCACGGCGCATGTGCATGCTGTGTGTGTGCTGTGTTTGTGCGCGTGTGTGTCCACCACTTCCGCACTCTTGGCTCGCGATCACCGTCCCCTACCGCTGTCACCACCGCTGCCCCTGCGGCTGCCCCCACCGCTGCCCCCACTGCTGCCCCCATCACTGCCCTCACTGCTGCCACCTCTGCAGGTGTTTTCCCACCCGTGGCTCGCTATCACACGCCACCCGATGTCCCCGCTGCCTCCCACCGCTGCCCCCACCACTTCCGCTGCAGGTCCTTCCACGCCCGTGGCTCGCGATCGCACGCCACCCGATGTCCCCGCTGCCCCCAATCACTGCCCCCACCGCTCCCGCTGCAGGTGCTTTCCCACCCGTGGCTTGCGATCGCACGCTCCCACCGCTGCCCCCTCCGCTCCCGCTGCAGGTGCTTCCGCGCCCATGGCTCGCGATCGCACGCTCCCACCACTGCCCCCACCATTGCCCCCACAAACACTGATTCCCTGCTGCCGCAGCCGCTGCGGGTGCCCCCACAACTATGATTCCCACCGCTGCCCCCACCGCCACCGCTGCAGGTGATTATTTCCCACCCGTGGCTCACGATCACACGCTCCCACCACTGCCCCCACCACTGCCCCCACCGCTGCCCCCTCCGTTACCGCTGCAGGTGCTTTCCCATCCGTGGCTCGCGATCGCACGCCACTCGATGTCCCCGCTGCCCCCCACCGCTGCCCTCACCACTCCCGCTGCAGGTGCTTCCGTGCCCATGGCTCGCGATCGCATGCTCCCACCGCTACCCCCACCATTGCCCCCACAAACGCGAATTCCCCGCTGCCGCTGCCGCTGCGGGTGCCCCCACAACTCTGATTTCCACCGCTGCCCCCACCGTCTCGCTGCAGGTCCTTTCCCACCCGTGGCTTGCGATCGCACGCCACCCAATGTCCCCGCTACCGCCGCCCACAGCATCCAGCAACGGAGGAGCCGACGCCGTGGGTGGGCACTCGTCGGCCTCGGCATCTTCATTCTCGGCCCCAGTCCCAGCCTCAGCGTCGGACTCAGTCTCAACATCAGAGCTGGCCGCCTCAGAGCTGGCCGCGGGAGCTGGGGCGGCAGAGGGGAGGGCAGTGGGGGTGGCAACTACAACCACTGCAGCTGCGCGGGGCGGGGAGGCGTCGCCTGGGCTGCCGTGGCAGCAGCAGGAGCGGTTGCAGGCAGGTTCGCCGGCAGGCGTTAGTGCCATGCCAGCTTCGTGGGACATGCCGGCCGGCGCCGCGCAGCACGCGCTGGGGGGCGCGCAGCTGGAGGGCCTGGTGCGGCGCACGCACGCTGCCACCCGGAGCAGCAGCGGCAGCAGCAGCGGCTGCAGCAGCAGTAGCGGGCGCGGCGCCGCCGACGGTGCACGAGACCATGGGCGCTTGGTGCCAACAGAAGGGGATCTCGTCGGACAGCGTTCATTTCCGTTATACTCGCCGGAGAGGGGCGCCGCCGCTGCGCCGCCTGAGGGGGGCGCCGAGCAGCAGCAGTATGGCTGGTCCCCGGCAGCAGCGCAGGCGCGCACCGCCCCCGCCAGCGGCAGCGGCAACAGCAGCAGCGGCAGCGGCAGCAAAGGCAGCCTCCACTCCCACTCCCCGCGCTGGTGGGCGTCGCTCGACCGCCACCGGGCGACCGGCCCGCTGGGGGGCGTGGGCGCGCTGCGGCGGAACGACGTGATGCGCCGGTTGGCAGCGTCGCGGGGGTGCGCGGGCGGGGGGGAGGGCGGCTCCGTGGGGGCCTCGCCGCGATGGGGCGAGGAGAAGGAGGAGAAGAGCGGGAGCGAGGGGCGGCAGCGGCAATGGCACCCCCAGCAGCATCAGCAGCGACAGCAGGAGCTGGCGCAGACGCGGCCGTTCCTTGCGCCGGCAATTGCCCAGGGAGGCGAGAAAGGGCCCGCAGGCGAGGTCGCGGGGCCGCAGCGTCCGCACAGCAGCACGCACGCACGCCATGCAGACGCACGCGAGCCGACAGACCAGCGCGCTGCGGACACGGGCGGCTGCGCGGCAGCGCAGACGGACGGCCAGCACGCTGTGCCCCCACAGCGGCCCGAGCTGGCAGAGCAGCGCGCCGCAGCTGCTGCGTGCGATTGTGCGGCGTCTGCGGAGGTGAAAGCAGAGCAGCAGCTGCCCGAGCGGCAGCAGCTCCAGGAGCAGCGGCAGCGGCATCTTCCGGAGCAGCAGCCCCCGCAGGTGCAGCGGCTCATGCAACAGCTTCAGGAGCAGGAGCAACAGGAGCAGCTGCAGCAGCAGGAGCAGCAGCAGCAGCCCCCGCAGGTGCAGCAGCTCATGCAGCAGCTTCAGAAGCAGCAGCAGCAGCAGCAGGAGCAGCAGCAGCCCCCGCAGGTGCAGCAGCTCATGCAGCAGCTTCAGAAGCAGCAGCAGCAGGAGCAGCAGCAGCAGCCCTCGCAGGTGCAGCAGCTCATGCAGACACGGGGGGCGGCGCCGCACGGTGACCCACCACCCGCGCCCGCGGGAGATGCTCCTGCCCCCATCGCAGCGGGCGCCAATTTCGTGGCAGAGCGCCGCCGCACCTCGGGCGACGCGTGCGCCAGTGGGCGAACCGACAGCGCAGGGGTGCAGCCGCCGTGGGACAGCGCTGGGCAGCCGCCGTGGGACAGCGCTGGGCAGCCGTTGCCTGACAGCGCTGGACAGGCGCCCGATCGCGGTGTGACCCTCGCGGCGCAATGCACTGGCGAGGCGTGGTACAGCGACCCTCCTACGACTGGTGGGGACCAGCCGTGCACGCACACGGGCGAAGCGCGGTACGGTGACCTACCTACGACTGGTGCGGACCAGCCGTGCACGCACACCGGCGAGGCGCGGCGCGCCGGCCCTCCTACGACTGGTGGGGACCAGCGGTGCGCGCACATGGACGAGGCGCGTTGCGGCGGCCCGCCTACTCCTCCTTCAACTACTGGTGCGGACGAGCCGTGCACCACAGGCGAGGTTTGGTACAGCGGCACTGCTGCTGACGCGCCGCTCGCGCGGCGTTCGGGCACCAGCGTCGGGCGTGGCGAGGGGCCGGTGGCGAGCGTGGTGGGGTGTGTCGCACTGCGGGAGGAGGGGCGGCGCGGGGCGGGGGAGCTGCCGGCGGGCGGGGCGGATGGCCAGGGCGGGGGAGGGGAGGCGCCAGGGCCATGTGCGCGGCAGGAACAGCGGCAACAGCTCCGCGGGGATCAGCCGCAGGGGCGAGAAGCACAGGAGCGACCGCAGGCGGACGACTCGCAGGGGCGACCGCAAGGGCAGCAACCGCGAGGGCCTGCCCACGGGCAGCAGGAGTCGCCATCGCCCGCGTCTTCGTCGCCCACGTCGTCCACCTACTCGCCGGGCTACCTGCGGCAACAGCAGCAGCGCTGGCGCCAGGGCTGGCACCCGAGCGAGCGCGCGGGGTCGCCGCCCCTGCTGGCGCCCGGCACCGAATTGACGAGTGGCGCTGCGCCCGGTGGCCTGCCTGACTCGCCCTTGCGGCCGTAGCGAGCTCTGGCTGCGCGGTGTCAGGGCCTGTAGGGAGCTGCGTCGCGCGCCCCTGGAGTTTCTGCTGGGAACTGGGGGGGACCTCTATGGACGTAGGACCTGGCCAATCGTAGGACGCGGCTGTGTTACTGCAGCTGCGGCTGTGACTTCTCGCTACATCAAGCCCCACAACTGGTAGGCTGGCACGCTGCGTGGCCTTGCGGGCTCTACTACTAGTAGTAGAGAGATGTGAAGTCTAGGCCTTAACTCACACCCTGGGGTCCTCCGGGCGCATACGAGTAAAACCTGTAAAACCCGCTACATCAACTTGACCCCCCACAACTGCCAGCAAACTGCTCCTGGCGACCAGCCCAACATCCACGCTGCTGCATCCCCCTTTCAGCTGTCGCCCCTACTACACAACACCAAGAACTGGTCGGAATCGAATCTTGCTCTAGCTACCCCTCGTCACACCAGCTTGAGACGCCCCATCAGCAGCGTGGATAATTGTGTTGCCCCCGCCCCTCTAGGGCTCTTCGTCGGAGCTCAAGAAGATCTCAGACTCGACCTCATCTTCGCTGGTCTCCACGCTGCCGGTGACACGCAGTTCCGGCAGCGCACCCTACAGCGCCTCCAGGCCACGCACCCCCCCCGAGCTCGCCGGTACAGAGCTCCACAAGCTTTGCGCGCGCCTTGAGCGGCTTCACGCTCGTCACGTTGCTGCAACCAGATATGCTGACCTTCTTCAGTTCTGCACACTCAGAAAGTGGCGCGAGGCTGCGCACGTCGGTGCAGCCGCAGATGTTGAGGGTGGTGAGGTCGACACACGCAGACAGGGGCGAGAGGCTCTTCCCTGAACATTGGGCGATCTCGAGGTACTGAAGAAGGCCGCACGACGACAGGGGCACAATGCTGCTGACATATGGGCAGAGGTTCATGTTGAGGCTCTTGAGCATGACGCACGATGACAGCGGCTGAAGGCTGCGCACTGCTGTGCAGCCGCTGATGTGCAGTTCCGTGAGCTGTGTGCACGCCGACTCCAAGGCTCGAGA
Source organism: Chlamydomonas sp. UWO 241 (assembly GCA_016618255.1). NCBI lineage: Eukaryota > Viridiplantae > Chlorophyta > Chlorophyceae > Chlamydomonadales > Chlamydomonadaceae > Chlamydomonas > Chlamydomonas priscui. The sequence goes on along the minus strand of VFSX01000114.1, from coordinate 137,701 downwards.
CGCTCGCACAGTACCAATTTCCAAGGTCCTTGAGCTTGCTGTTGCAGACAGCGGCGCGAGAGTGCGCAAGTTGCTGCAGTGGCCCGTGTCCAGGAGCTCCAGGTTGACGCACGCTGACAACGGCTGGAGACTGCTTACAGACGCACAATCGGCCAGATTGAGATCCTCCAGTTTTGCACACGCAGACAATGGGCGCAGACTGCTGACGCCGTAGCAGGAGGAATGTCGAGTTTCTTGAGGTGGACGCACGCTGACAGCGGCGTCAGACTGCCCACAGCGTGGCACCGGGACACCTTAAGGTTCTCCAGGCGGACGCATGCCGACAACTGCTCCAGACTGCTCAGAAAACACAATCAGTCATCTTGAGGCTCTCCATGCACACCGACAACGGCGGAAGGCTGTCGACGCCGTCACACTCGGCCATGTTAAGGTGCTTCAGGTCCCCACATGCAGACAATGGCTCCAGACTGCTCAGAAGAACACAGCGTCGTATGTTTTGAGTGCTGTTAGGTGGCTGCACGCCGACAGTGGCTGAAGGCAGCCGACCGATGTGCACTCGCGCATCGTGATCTGCTCCAGGGCGGAACATGTAGAGAGCGGCTCGAGGTTGGTCAAAGAAATGCACTTGATCATGCAAAGGTTTGAGAGCTCGCCACATGCTGACAGCGGTGCCAGGCTGGACACTGACGAGCAGCCATACATGTTGAGGTCCTTGAGTTTCATACACGCTGACAACGGCGTGAGGCTGGATACCTGTCGGCAGCTGTACATTGTGAGGCGCTCCAGGTTGCCGCATGCAGATAGCCCGTCCAGACAGCTCAATGCAGTGCAACATACCATGCTGAGCCACTCCAGCTGCGGGCATGCCGAGAGCGGAGAGAGACTGCGAAGAGATGAGCAGACTGACAGATCGAGGTCCTTCAGTTGGCCGCATGCAGAGAGTGGGTCGCCACACCCGCTGCCTGCCTGCCTGCCTGCGACCCCCCAACCCCCGAGCACATATCGCCTCACCACACACACACCGCCCCCAGTCGGTCGCTACCCCGCCTGCTGCTGCGCCGACGCTGCCCCGTCCGCCGCTGCATACCCGCGCACAGCCTTGATCTTCGTATGCACCGCCATCAGGCTCGCCGCCCATGGGGCTCTTGGCCGCGCGCGACACTACGTCCCACAGCGCGGCGGCACGCGCGCTGCCCGCCGCCTCGACCGCGCCTCCGATCGCGGCGAGCAGCTCCCTGGTCCGCGTGGCGCACTCGGCGGGCGACAGCTCGCCCGCGCGGTGCCCCAGCTTGCGCAGCGCGCGCAGGTCGTCGGCGCAGCCAGACAGCAGCTCTGCAGCCTCCTTGGAGCCTATCGCCTTGCCCCCGCCCCCTCCCCCTCCCCCTCCTCCACCGCCGCCGCTGCCCCCAGCAGGCGCGCCGTGGCCCCCAGCGCCAGGACCATGCGCCTGCCTGTCGCTGCCGCCGTTGCGGTGCTGCCGGTCGTTGCCGCCGCCGTCGCCGCCGCCGCGTAGCGCTCAAGCTGCATCGCCGCCGCTGTGCTGGGAAAGACGACGAGCTGTGGGCCCAGATCCGCACGGGTGGTGGGCGGCGTCATGCGATCACGTGCCGCAGTACTGGGCAGGGAGTAGTCACGAGGAGGTCCAAAGTGGTTCCGTTGCTGCGTCTGGTGGAATTGTAGACAGGGAGAGTCACGCTGCGCAACCAGCTCGTCTCCCTCTCTCCATCCTCCTCCTCGCCTGGCGGCGTGGCATGGGGCTCCCCATCCTCCTCTCCTGGCGGCATCTGGCATGCCTGAAGAAATTTGTTGTCACCCCCACCTAGTACACAACAATCCACGACACGGCAGATCAAGACGCCCCCACCCCCCGCCCCCACCCCCATCCAGGCCCTCGGGAAAAAACAGGGGCCACCTTGATCATACGCGCGCGCGAAGCAGGCCCTGTGTAGGTGTGGGACCCTTGCACCGATGCCTCCCAGCAGCCTGCTTTGTTTGCAGCCCACGGAAGCATGTAGGTGTGGTCGCTGAGTAGAGTGCTGCGGCGGGTGTGCTACTAGCCCCGCTTCCGGTGGTCTGGGGGAGGGCTTTTTGGTCCCGTCATGGTTTTATACCTTGCGTCCGCCCTCTGGCCATTTGAGGGGCTGGGTGTGCAACCTGCACAGTGGTGCTGCTTGCTTGGCGCCCGCCACCAAGTGTGGATGGCGTTACCGTGGGCTACTTGTAGCTTGACCTTTTGTGGGCCTTGAGCCTTGTTTCTCTAAGTCCCACTGGAGCTTTGGAACCGTACGTGTAACCGCCAGAAGTGGATTGTAACCAAACATCATCATCATCATCATGTAGGACACAGACTGCACCCCGATCTGCGAACACAGCAACCAGGGGCCACATACGACTGCCACCCTGCAGCAGACGTGCACCCACGAGTCTCCCGCACGCACTTGGGGCGAGCGCGCACATGCTCATGAGCTTGTGCCAAACTCCAAACTTCCTTCCACACTGTCCACTCTGACACCGAGCACCCTCCAGATACTTGGTACACACACACACACACACACACACACACACACACACACACATGCACATGCACGCACACGCACAATCACACGCGCACACAAACACACACACACACATGCACACACACACAAACGCACACACATGCACACACACACAAACACATGCACACACACACACACACACACTCACACTCACACACACACACACACACACATAATTGCCGCCTGCCAGGGTCTGGCTCTGACGCCCACACGCCCACCCCTCGAGGCTGCCGACGCATCAGTGCTCGCCCCCCTGCAGCTGTGTCGTGCGCCCCGCCTGCCTCCTGCTTACTATTGCTTCCACTCCTACCCCCGTTCCTCCTTGTGGTCACCAGTTGTCCTACACGCGTGTAGGACAACTGCCGTACTGCTGGATTTTCCATCCAAGGACAGTCGGTGCCCGAGCACGCAGCACAGCCTTCCACGCAGCACGCCTTCCAACCCCCCAAACCCTTATCCCTAAACCCTTAACTTTCCCTCGAATCCCACGACGTGCCCACGATCGCATTGACGCCAACGATTGCTGCAACTGGCTCTCGTTCCCCTTCTGGTTGGTCGACGCTGTGCTCGTCTCCGACCAAGGGCCCCTTTCAACGCGTCGTCATCGCCACATCGCGTGCTGCCGCTCACGCGCGTCAAGCCTTCCGATCAGACGTGAGCATGGCGTGTTGCTGCGTGCCCTGCCTGTTTTGTGTTGGGTGCATGGCGGCTCATGCAGATCGCGCACACGCCCATGCGCTGGCTCAACAGCGCCCGCCCGCCCGCCCGCCTGGCTGCTTGGATGTCTGGCTGCCTCTATGCGCCATGCATACTGCAGAAACAGACCGGCAGCCGAGGCAGTACAGTACAGTGGGAGCATGCCATGCACCCGCAAGCCACGCGCCGGATGACGCGTGCCATTGCAGCGTGCCAGCGCGCAAACTATGCCCCATGCACTACTCGTGCCTCACTGATGCACGACCCTCCGCCGCCTGCACATGCGCGCAGCTGCGTCATCACACACGATGCCTCCCCTCGCCCGCCGGGACGTGAGGAACCTGGTGTGCAAGCTTGGCGCGCACGCTCGTCCCTCTCAGCAAAAGCAGGCACTGGCAACGATTGCAGGGCTGTCCGCCTGTGGTGGCGATCGAGATACCCTCATCGCCATCTCTGCTGCCGGTGCCGTCCCTCCACTGGTGCAGCTGTTGCGTGCGGGATCTTCAACTGATGTGCAGGAGGACGCAGCAATGATGAGAGTTTTACAATCCACTCAGTAATCCACGCAGCAAGAGCACTGAGCAACCTCGCTAATCTCGCTGAGAACCAGGTCATCATTGCTGCTGCCGCTGCCATCCCTCCACTCGTGCAGCTTCTAGAGCCAGGCTCTTCAGCTAAGGTTCAGACAGTCGCAGCAGTAGCACTGGGCAACCTTGCTCAGGACGCTGAGAACGCGGTCACCATCGCTGCTGCCGGTGCCATCTCTCCATTGGTGCATCTTCTGGGGACAACTTCAGGACCTGAGGTGCAGCAGGGGGCAGCAGGAGCACTGAGAAATATTGCTTCGACTGCTGACAACAAGGCCACGCTTGCTGCTTCCGGTGCCATTCCTCTCCTGGTTCAGCTGATGGGGCCTGGGTTACCACCCAAGCTGCAGCAGAGTGCAGCAGCAGCACTGAACAACCTAGCTCTGAATGCTGGCAACCAGGTCCCAATAGCTGCTGCCGGTGCCATCCCTGCGCTGGTGCAGCTGCTGGGGCCTGTCGCTTCAGCAGAGATGCTGCAGAGTGCAGCAGGCGCACTGTTCAACCTCACTCGTAACTCTGACAACCAGGCCACTATCGTTGCTGCCGGTGCCATCCCTGCACTGGTGCAGCTGCTTGGGGCTGCATCTCAAGCTGGCGTGCAGAAGAATGCAGCAGCAGCACTGATCAACCTCGCTCTTAACTCTGACAATCCACGATCGCTGCTGCCGGTGCCATCCCTCCGCTGGTGCAGCTGCTGATGGCTAGGTCTTCAGCTGATGTGCAGCGCAATGCAGCGGCAGCGCTGATGGTCCTTGCTCAGACTGCTGACATCAGGGTCACGATTGTTGCAGCTGGTGCCATTCCTCCACTGGTGCTGCTGCTGAAGCTTGGCTCTGACGACCTTCCAAAAGAGTTTGCGGCATTTGCACTGAAGCTGCTTGGCCACAGCAACACCCAGAACCGTGCTGCCATTACCGCAGCCGGGGCCAGTGCGGGCGTGGATGTGCTGGAGGAGATGGAACGCCTGAGAATTCATGAGGCGAAAGGGATGATGAGGAACAGGGCAACGAGTTCAAGATGGCCGAGGATGATGATTGAGTCGGAGCCTGTTCAGCGTGATGTGCAATGGCACAAACGCATGTGCAAAGCACGCTTTGACGAATGCAATGAGACCCGGGATAATGAAGGGTTCAACTGGGGAAGCCGTGCCATGCACCATCACAAGTACAGACGGGCACAAGGATGGAACACAAGGGACACTTTGACGCTTCCTCTAGCCAAGGGGGCATCTCAGGGGGCCAGTCTCTGATGCGTGTGTTTGTGAAGGCACGGACAGTACTTGGTATGAAACTTTGGCGGTGTACGTGCCTGTAGTTGCTTGGGGCAATGGGGAATTCGATGGGGCACATAAGGGCGCCACACACAGGCTTGCAATGTCATTGTTCCAGCCACGGTGTTGGTTGGCTGCCCCTGCTTGCGCACGCCTGCTTGCAGACACATGCTTGAGGCACACCTGGGGCACGCCGGGCGCAGCTTTGGAAGGGCCCGCGCGTCGCCCGTTGTAAACATGGCGGGGTTTCACGTTGGGGCCCATCTGTCGTCCGGCGCACAAGCTTTGCCGTCTTACACAACGTGTTGTGCAAGCGCTCCTGTGTTTGTGACGCCTCACTGACTGATAAAAAAAAACGCATCCTCATATTGATTGTCAACCAACTTGCCTCATCTGACGATCCTCTTTCTGTGTTGCTGTGTGCACACACACTGACGGCTGCTTCCCCTCGTTGCCCTCGCTTGCACCAAAAAATTGGTGCTACTTTTACCTCACTACTACTCACTCGAGCCTCGCCCACTACAGCCCGCGCAGCCCCACCCACTCCTTGTCATCTACCACGGGCCACGCACTTCAGGCAGTGCCATCCTCGGGGGCCCCCGTTGCACGCACGTGCCCGGCGGGGCGTCTTTTCCTGGCGGCGTGCGCGTCATCAGGGCTGCAGGTGCAGGTACTCACCTCGCCTCACCTCGCCTCACCCACCAGCCCACACAGCCTCACCACTCCCTGTCTAGTATAAAAGCATTGGTGAGTGGGTCGGTGGGTGGGTAGGGGTGAGTGAGGGGGCGGTGTGTGGGTGGGTGGGCGGGTGGCCATCCTTGGATGGGGTGCATCCATGGATGGGGGGCGGAAGCGGACGATGACCCAAAGGCTATGCACACATGTATGTGCATGTGTGTGTGTGTGAGCAAGCGTGCACCTCCCGTGTGGGGCGTGCCTGCCAGTGCGCACGAGCATCCCAGCTGTGCACTGTGGCCCACCCGCTCTGCTCGAGTCAAGAGTTGCGGGCTGTCGTGGTGATGGCGATGACAAATCACGCTTTGCCTCTGCAACCTCTCTCTCCTCTCGCTCGCATCAAATAAGCGCCCGCACACGTTTGGCGTGTATCGCGGGAGGGGGCTTCTGCAGCGCTGCACCACATGTGGCACAGCTCCGCCTCGTCAGTTGCTCCGGGCCCACACTCAGTCCGCAACCAAGAATGGCGCGTGTATGCACAGGTCCATTATTTTTGCAGTACCATATCTTATACATGCTTCTTGGCTTGCTGTTGAGGAGAACCTTGCCTCTCGGCAGCCAAGGGAAGACGTACGTGTGCGTGCGTGTGTATGTGCGCGTGCGTGCATGTGTGTGTACACACATCAATCCTGCGCGCAGTCCCGCAGTCTCCGCGTCCTTCAAATCCTCCCCCAATCACGAAAAGGCCCAGCATCCTTGCCTCTGCCTGCCTCCGCACCCCTGCTCCGCACTTCTTGCCCCACACTCGGCCTCTCCGAACATATAATCCCCGAATGTCCATTCTCCATCATTCTCTCCAATGTGAATCCACCACTAGCGCCCATGGCTTCTACCAGTCCAGCCAACAGGGACACAGCCTACTCAAGCTCACATGCCTGGCCACATGTCGAATGTCAGCAACCACATCGACATGTGCCCCAGACAAGGCGCGCGTGCCGGTCCCTCCGCGCCGCCGTGTGACTGCCTTGCCGCCACCGCTAGCCTCCGTGACGCAGCGCCAGTGAGGAGCCAAGGCCAACACTTCGACTGAACATCATGGCTTTTATCCCCCGCCTCCGCAACGGAGGGGTCAGCCAAGCAGAGCATAGAGTCTTGCACACGGCGTGGCGTGGCGGAGGTGAAGCCAAGCAGAGCATAGAGTCTTGCACACGGCGTGGCGTGGCGGAGGTGAGCTGAGGCTGAAGGGGGGAGGTGAAGGGAGGAAACTGGCATGCACGTCCTCGTCATGCATGTTTCCCGCAGGGCCGCGTTGCGCCCTCTCTCCCTCCCTCCCTGCGTCGCAGCCTACTAATACACGCAGACAACTGACGCGCACGGCTTGCCCATCCCCTTTCTGCAGGCAGGCTTTGACGAGAACCGCTCGACACACCGCCCGCCCCTTGTGACGACGACGACAAGCGCGAGCGCGCAGGTAGGGCATGCAAGAGGTGCAGATATAGTGCGTTGTGTTGGCGTGGCGGAGAGGGTAGGGAGCAGCGCGGGGGCGGTTGCAGGGGAGTCGCATATGCGATGTGCATGTGCATTTGCCTAGGCAGGTCTGCTCGTTGCGCGCCCCGCCTCCACCGCCGCGACGCCACTGCAGCCTGTGCATGGTGCCGCCTCAGCAGAATTGTTCATTCACGCTGCCCTCTAGTGCATACTCAGACGCATGCACCTCTCCCCATGCCCCCCATGCGCGTGCGCCCATTCTTGACGCGCACGCCTTCCTCCCTTTCTCCCTGCCAACGCGCGCAGGCAAGACAGCAGACGAGCTGCCGACCCATGTACCAACAACTGCTGCGTCCCGGTCATCATACGTCGAGGGCATTCAAGACCGGTGCAGTACACGTTGAGGGAGGCAGGAGTCTTGGAATGGCCGGGTTTGCGCGCACAGGCGCGCAGGTTTCTATCGTCCGTGCGTCTCCACAACCAGGCGCGCACACGCCACGTCTCATCCAAGACTGCTGCTATACTCCGTCTGCACACGCCACGTCGGTGCCGAGGCGCCTCCCCAACTGTCCGCTTCCCACGTCACGTGTGCCTCTTGCCACCTATCTGTCCGACTGCTTAACGCACCATTAATACGGTTCCTGCTACTGCCGCACACCAAGGATTTCGAAGGAGCTGCTCTTCCAATGCACACCTGGGTCTCGGTCGTTTGGCCATGAGACTGAGCATTCACCACCACCTGCACCCAATGTGAATGAGAAACAATACACTCGGCACTGTGGAGTTTAAACGTCCGTGCACCGTCACACGCCAAGGCACACAAGGCATTTACTGTGAGCGTGAGGCGAGGGAGGAACATGAGGGGGGCAGGAGGATTGGCCACATGTGACGCTCGTGAGCACACGCGCGGCGAGTTGAAGGCAAGTGCAGAGGTTCGAACGAGGCAGTAGGTAGGGGGAGCATTGCAAACCATTTGTTTGAGAAAGCAGGCGCGAGGGCTCCAGCCGCCACAACAGGATCTGCGCGTCCATGCATTTCCACTTCTATTTCCACCAGGACGTGTTAATACTGTGTGGCAACCGTGTAGACAACTGTGAATGTCCCTTCCACGTGACGTATCCATACGACGTATGCAACACAGCATTGTGTGCCCCATTTCAGCTTGTCTACTTGCCTACTGTCCGTCCGTCTGCTTCTCCATCCTGCGCCAATGTCCACTTGCCCCACTGCAACCGCCTACCACAGCATCAGTTGCATGCGTCTTCTCTCGTGCACGCGCCCTGTGTGTACATTATCACTTGACATATGCATGCGGCTTGCCTCTTGTCAGCTTCTGGATGACTACTTGTCCTTCTCTCACAACTGCCCATCACTGCCAGCACCAGCAGTGGGCGTCTGTTTTGCCCCACGACTGCCGATCAATATCATCACAACATGGAATTGGCATGCCTATGTAGCCTGCCGCTGTTAAGGTCCTGTCTGTCTACTTGTCCTACCCTCACTCCACTGCCCATCACAACCAGCACCAGCAGCGAGCGATAGTTTCGCCCCACAATTTTAACCCAAATGGAACCAGACATACATATGCAGCCTACATCTGCTCAGCTCCTGACTGTCTACATGTCCTACCCTCACAACTGCCCATCACCACCAGCACCTCACTTGAGGTGCTCTTGCCCATCCACCACCTCCAGCACCTCACTTGAGAACCTGTCTTGCCCATCACCACAAGCACATCACGCAGCTTGGGGATTATCAGTAGCATGGGTCTCCGGCTTGCACGCCCGCCCCCCTTGCTGCCCGCCCTGTACTCTGCAGAAACGCGGGTGACGTTAGCGTACGTCAGACACGGGAACTCCGCGCCCAGACGTGTGGGAGCACGCCAGTGTGTGGTCAGTAATAACTTTGTCGCGCCGCGACTTCGTGAACCCACTTCTACTTCTTCTGACTGTCTGATAGTCTGTCTGTCTGTCTATCTACTGTGTCTGTCAACCTTTGCCCTACCTCTACTGCCGTACTTCCACCGCCCATCATCACCAGCACCATCACATCCTTTTGAGCCCTATCTGAACGTCGTGTCTGGATCTCCTATCAGTATTTCTACGCTCCCCAGGATGGAGCCTGCTCTGGGCCGCTGTGCCCCCTCCCTGTCCCCCTGTCCCCCCTCCCTGTCCCCCTGTCCCCCCTCCCCCTCCCCCTTCCCCGCCCCCCTCCCCTGCTGCTTGCTCAACACGCTGCAGACACAAGAGTGAGGGTCTTCTCAAGGGTAGCTTACAAGCTGTACGGTGTGAGGTGTGTGGCTATAATCTAGTAACTGTTTTGATTTGACTGTCTGGATTTGAGTGTAGGATTGCACCAAGGAACGGGTCTGAATACTGGGAGTCATAAGTAGCATGGGTCTCCCGCTTGCACGTGCCCCCGCCCCCCTCCCCCCCTTTGCTGCCCGCCCTCTATTCTGCAGAAACGCGTTTGAGGGCAGCGTACGTCGTACGTGGGAGCTCCGCGCCCAGACGTCTGGGAGCACGCCACAGTGTGGTCAGTTATTAATGTGTCGCGTCGCGACTGCATGTCCCCACTTCTACTTCTTCTGACTGTCTGATAGTCTGTCTGTCTGTCTATCTACTGTGTCTGTCAACCTTTGCCCTACCTCTACTGCCGTACTTCCACCGCCCATCATCACCAGCACCATCACATCCTTTTGAGCCCTATCTGAACGTCGTGTCTGGATCTCCTATCAGTATTTCTACGCTCCCCAGGATGGAGCCTGCTCTGGGCCGCTGTGCCCCCTCCCTGTCCCCCTGTCCCCCCTCCCTGTCCCCCTGTCCCCCCTCCCCCTCCCCCTTCCCCGCCCCCCTCCCCTGCTGCTTGCTCAACACGCTGCAGACACAAGAGTGAGGGTCTTCTCAAGGGTAGCTTACAAGCTGTACGGTGTGAGGTGTGTGGCTATAATCTAGTAACTGTTTTGATTTGACTGTCTGGATTTGAGTGTAGGATTGCACCAAGGAACGGGTCTGAATACTGGGAGTCATAAGTAGCATGGGTCTCCCGCTTGCACGTGCCCCCGCCCCCCTCCCCCCCTTTGCTGCCCGCCCCCTATTCTGCAGAAACGCGTTTGAGGGCAGCGTACGTCGTACGTGGGAGCTCCGCGCCCAGACGTCTGGGAGCACGCCACAGTGTGGTCAGTTATTAATGTGTCGCGTCGCGACTGCATGTCCCCACTTCTACTTCTTCTGACTGTCTGATAGTCTGTCTGTCTGTCTATCTACTGTGTCTGTCAACCTTTGCCTACCTCTACTGCCGTACTTCCACCGCCCATCATCACCAGCACCATCGACATCCTTTTGAGCCCTATCTGAACGTCGTGTCTGGATCTCCTATCAGTATTTCTACGCTCCCCAGGATGGAGCCTGCTCTGGGCCGCTGTGCCCCCTCCCTGTCCCCCTGTCCCCCCTCCCTGTCCCCCTGTCCCCCCTCCCCCTCCCCCTTCCCCGCCCCCCTCCCCTGCTGCTTGCTCAACACGCTGCAGACACAAGAGTGAGGGTCTTCTCAAGGGTAGCTTACAAGCTGTACGGTGTGAGGTGTGTGGCTATAATCTAGTAACTGTTTTGATTTGACTGTCTGGATTTGAGTGTAGGATTGCACCAAGGAACGGGTCTGAATACTGGGAGTCATAAGTAGCATGGGTCTCCCGCTTGCACGTGCCCCCGCCCCCCTCCCCCCCTTTGCTGCCCGCCCTCTATTCTGCAGAAACGCGTTTGAGGGCAGCGTACGTCGTACGTGGGAGCTCCGCGCCCAGACGTCTGGGAGCACGCCACAGTGTGGTCAGTTATTAATGTGTCGCGTCGCGACTGCATGTCCCCACTTCTACTTCTTCTGACTGTCTGATAGTCTGTCTGTCTGTCTATCTACTGTGTCTGTCAACCTTTGCCCTACCTCTACTGCCGTACTTCCACCGCCCATCATCACCAGCACCATCACATCCTTTTGAGCCCTATCTGAACGTCGTGTCTGGATCTCCTATCAGTATTTCTACGCTCCCCAGGATGGAGCCTGCTCTGGGCCGCTGTGCCCCCTCCCTGTCCCCCTGTCCCCCCTCCCTGTCCCCCTGTCCCCCCTCCCCCTCCCCCTTCCCCGCCCCCCTCCCCTGCTGCTTGCTCAACACGCTGCAGACACAAGAGTGAGGGTCTTCTCAAGGGTAGCTTACAAGCTGTACGGTGTGAGGTGTGTGGCTATAATCTAGTAACTGTTTTGATTTGACTGTCTGGATTTGAGTGTAGGATTGCACCAAGGAACGGGTCTGAATACTGGGAGTCATAAGTAGCATGGGTCTCCCGCTTGCACGTGCCCCCGCCCCCCTCCCCCCCTTTGCTGCCCCGCCCTCTATTCTGCAGAAACGCGTTTGAGGGCAGCGTACGTCGTACGTGGGAGCTCCGCGCCCAGACGTCTGGGAGCACGCCACAGTGTGGTCAGTTATTAATGTGTCGCGTCGCGACTGCATGTCCCCACTTCTACTTCTTCTGACTGTCTGATAGTCTGTCTGTCTGTCTATCTACTGTGTCTGTCAACCTTTGCCCTACCTCTACTGCCGTACTTCCACCGCCCATCATCACCAGCACCATCACATCCTTTTGAGCCCTATCTGAACGTCGTGTCTGGATCTCCTATCAGTATTTCTACGCTCCCCAGGATGGAGCCTGCTCTGGGCCGCTGTGCCCCCTCCCTGTCCCCCTGTCCCCCCTCCCTGTCCCCCTGTCCCCCCTCCCCCTCCCCCTTCCCCGCCCCCCTCCCCTGCTGCTTGCTCAACACGCTGCAGACACAAGAGTGAGGGTCTTCTCAAGGGTAGCTTACAAGCTGTACGGTGTGAGGTGTGTGGCTATAATCTAGTAACTGTTTTGATTTGACTGTCTGGATTTGAGTGTAGGATTGCACCAAGGAACGGGTCTGAATACTGGGAGTCATAAGTAGCATGGGTCTCCCGCTTGCACGTGCCCCCGCCCCCCTCCCCCCCTTTGCTGCCCGCCCTCTATTCTGCAGAAACGCGTTTGAGGGCAGCGTACGTCGTACGTGGGAGCTCCGCGCCCAGACGTCTGGGAGCACGCCACAGTGTGGTCAGTTATTAATGTGTCGCGTCGCGACTGCATGTCCCCACTTCTACTTCTTCTGACTGTCTGATAGTCTGTCTGTCTGTCTATCTACTGTGTCTGTCAACCTTTGCCCTACCTCTACTGCCGTACTTCCACCGCCCATCATCACCAGCACCATCACATCCTTTTGAGCCCTATCTGAACGTCGTGTCTGGATCTCCTATCAGTATTTCTACGCTCCCCAGGATGGAGCCTGCTCTGGGCCGCTGTGCCCCCTCCCTGTCCCCCTGTCCCCCCTCCCTGTCCCCCTGTCCCCCCTCCCCCTCCCCCTTCCCCGCCCCCCTCCCCTGCTGCTTGCTCAACACGCTGCAGACACAAGAGTGAGGGTCTTCTCAAGGGTAGCTTACAAGCTGTACGGTGTGAGGTGTGTGGCTATAATCTAGTAACTGTTTTGATTTGACTGTCTGGATTTGAGTGTAGGATTGCACCAAGGAACGGGTCTGAATACTGGGAGTCATAAGTAGCATGGGTCTCCCGCTTGCACGTGCCCCCGCCCCCCTCCCCCCCTTTGCTGCCCGCCCTCTATTCTGCAGAAACGCGTTTGAGGGCAGCGTACGTCGTACGTGGGAGCTCCGCGCCCAGACGTCTGGGAGCACGCCACAGTGTGGTCAGTTATTAATGTGTCGCGTCGCGACTGCATGTCCCCACTTCTACTTCTTCTGACTGTCTGATAGTCTGTCTGTCTGTCTATCTACTGTGTCTGTCAACCTTTGCCCTACCTCTACTGCCGTACTTCCACCGCCCATCATCACCAGCACCATCACATCCTTTTGAGCCCTATCTGAACGTCGTGTCTGGATCTCCTATCAGTATTTCTACGCTCCCCAGGATGGAGCCTGCTCTGGGCCGCTGTGCCCCCTCCCTGTCCCCCTGTCCCCCCTCCCTGTCCCCCTGTCCCCCCTCCCCCTCCCCCTTCCCCGCCCCCCTCCCCTGCTGCTTGCTCAACACGCTGCAGACACAAGAGTGAGGGTCTTCTCAAGGGTAGCTTACAAGCTGTACGGTGTGAGGTGTGTGGCTATAATCTAGTAACTGTTTTGATTTGACTGTCTGGATTTGAGTGTAGGATTGCACCAAGGAACGGGTCTGAATACTGGGAGTCATAAGTAGCATGGGTCTCCCGCTTGCACGTGCCCCCGCCCCCCTCCCCCCCTTTGCTGCCCGCCCTCTATTCTGCAGCAACGCGTTTGAGGGCAGCGTACGTCGTACGTGGGAGCTCCGCGCCCCAGACGTTGGAGACGCCACCAGTGTGGTCAGTATTAATGGTGTCGCGTCGCGACTGGCATGTCCCCACTTCTACTTTCCTTCTTACTGTCTGATAGTTGTCGTCTGTCTCATCTACTGTGTTCTGTCAACCTTGCCCTACCTCTACTGCCGTACTTTCCACCGCCCAATCATCCACAGCACCATCACATCCTTTTGAGCCCTATCTGAACGTCGTGTCTGGATCTCCTATCAGTATTTCTACGCTCCCCAGGATGGAGCCTGCTCTGGGCCGCTGTGCCCCCTCCCTGTCCCCCTGTCCCCCCTCCCTGTCCCCCTGTCCCCCCTCCCCCTCCCCCTTCCCCGCCCCCCTCCCCTGCTGCTTGCTCAACACGCTGCAGACACAAGAGTGAGGGTCTTCTCAAGGGTAGCTTACAAGCTGTACGGTGTGAGGTGTGTTGCTATAATCTAGTAACTGTTTTGATTTGACTGTCTGGATTTGAGTGTAGGATTGCACCAAGGAACGGGTCTGAATACTGGGAGTCATAAGTAGCATGGGTCTCCCGCTTGCACGTGCCCCCGCCCCCCTCCCCCCCTTTGCTGCCCGCCCTCTATTCTGCAGAAACGCGTTTGAGGGCAGCGTACGTCGTACGTGGGAGCTCCGCGCCCAGACGTCTGGGAGCACGCCACAGTGTGGTCAGTTATTAATGTGTCGCGTCGCGACTGCATGTCCCCACTTCTACTTCTTCTGACTGTCTGATTGTCTGTCTGTCTATCTACTGTGTCTGTCAACGTTTGCCCTACCTCCCACCATCACCTCCGTTTGCCCTTCAACCACCGCCCACCATCACCTGCACCATCACATCCTTTTGAGCCCTGTCTGGACGTCGTGTCTGGATCTCCTATCAGTATTTCTACGCTCTGGATGGAGCCTGCTCTGGGCCGCTGTGACCCCTCCCTGTCCCCCTCCTCCCCCTCTCCCTTTGCCCCCCTCCCCTGCTGCTTGCTCAACACGCTGCAGACACAAGAGTGAGGGTCTTCTCAAGGGTAGCTTACAAGCTGTACGGTGGGAGGTGTGTGGCTATAATCTAGTAACTGTTTTGATTTGACTGTCTGGATTTGAGTGTAGGATTGCACCAAGGAACGGGTCTGAATACTGGGAGTCATAAGTAGCATGGGTCTCCCGCTTGCACGTTCCCCCGCCCCCCTCCCCCCCTTTGCTGCCCGCCCTCTATTCTGCAGAAACGCGTTTGAGGGCAGCGTACGTCGTACGTGGGAGCTCCGCGCCCAGACGTCTGGGAGCACGCAACAGTGTGGTCAGTTATTAATGTGTCGCGTCGCGACTGCATGTCCCCACTTCTACTTCTTCTGACTGTCTGATAGTCTGTCTGTCTGTCTATCTACTGTGTCTGTCAACCTTTGCCATACCTCTACTGCCGTACTTCCACCGCCCATCATCACCAGCACCATCACATCCTTTTGAGCCCTATCTGAACGTCGTGTCTGGATCTCCTATCAGTATTTCTACGCTCCCCAGGATGGAGCCTGCTCTGGGCCGCTGTGCCCCCTCCCTGTCCCCCTGTCCCCCCTCCCTGTCCCCCTGTCCCCCCTCCCCCTCCCCCTTCCCCGCCCCCCTCCCCTGCTGCTTGCTCAACACGCTGCAGACACAAGAGTGAGGGTCTTCTCAAGGGTAGCTTACAAGCTGTACGGTGTGAGGTGTGTTGCTATAATCTAGTAACTGTTTTGATTTGACTGTCTGGATTTGAGTGTAGGATTGCACCAAGGAACGGGTCTGAATACTGGGAGTCATAAGTAGCATGGGTCTCCCGCTTGCACGTGCCCCCGCCCCCCTCCCCCCCTTTGCTGCCCCCCCTCTATTCTGCAGAAACGCGTTTGAGGGCAGCGTACGTCGTACGTGGGAGCTCCGCGCCCAGACGTCTGGGAGCACGCCACAGTGTGGTCAGTTATTAATGTGTCGCGTCGCGACTGCATGTCCCCACTTCTACTTCTTCTGACTGTCTGATAGTCTGTCTGTCTGTCTATCTACTGTGTCTGTCAACCTTTGCCCTACCTCTACTGCCGTACTTCCACCGCCCATCATCACCAGCACCATCACATCCTTTTGAGCCCTATCTGAACGTCGTGTCTGGATCTCCTATCAGTATTTCTACGCTCCCCAGGATGGAGCCTGCTCTGGGCCGCTGTGCCCCCTCCCTGTCCCCCTGTCCCCCCTCCCTGTCCCCCTGTCCCCCCTCCCTG
>VFSX01000114.1:97500-121133 GCA_016618255.1 Chlamydomonas sp. UWO 241 | reverse complement strand
ACATTGTTGGCCTTTCTACCTGTGCCCTTTGTTCTGCCTTTGTACCCATTTCTGCCAGCACAAGCACCTCGCTCTAGTGTTTACAGAACTAGCACCAACGATTACTGCACTTATACTTCACTCCGTGTGAGCGTTTGTGCTGCCCCTGTATTGACCATCACCAACTCGCACCAGCGCCACTTCCGGTGGGAAACCTTTCACATGCCCAACCGATCACCACGTGGTCACCCGTAGGAGGTGCACCTCCTACGGGGAACTTTTCACATGCCCAACCGACCACCCAGCACCAGGACCAGCACCCAACCGACCACCCAGCACCAGCACCATCTCCTGCGGGCAACCTTTTTACATGCCCAAGCGACCACCCAGCACCAGGACCAGCACCCGACCGACCACCCAGCACCAGCACCACCTCCTGCGGGCAACCTTTTACATGCCCAAGCGACCACCCAGCACCAGGACCAGCACCCAACCGACCACCCAGCACCAGCACCACCTCCTGCGGGCAACCTTTTACATGCCCACCTGACCACCAACACCAGCACCAGCACGCAAACGACCACCACAACCTGTGGGCAACCTTCTACATGCCCAACTGACCACCAGCACCAGCACCCAACCGACCACCATAGACACCAGCACCCAACCGACCACCAGCACCAGCACCCAACCGACCACAAGGCACCAGCACCACCTCCTGTGGGCAACCTTCTGCATGCCCAACCAATCACCAGCACCAGCACCCGACCGACCACCCAGCACCAGCACCCAACCGGGGACCTGGGGGTGCGCCCACGCTCTTTACCAAGTGGGGGTTCCCTACCACCAACAGCCAGCCATCTCATTCAGGTGCTCGGGCCACACGCGCCGAGCACGGTCGTATACGCCTCTGTGACATCCCTAGACCCCTAACCCTGAACCCTAAACATCATCTAGCAGACTCACCACCACCGCCGCCACCTCCTGTGAGCGTGTGTCTACTTGACAAACGCCACCAGCACTCACGCTGGTGCCCTTCCTTCTGAGCGCCTCTCGGCTGCTCTTCCACTGGCGCATCACCAGCACCGTTCTCCTGTGAGCATCCTCCTTTTGAGCGTCTGCCTTCCTGCCCTACCTACTGAGCCCCACCACCAGCACCGTCACCTAATGTGAGCCGCTGAGCGAAAACGAGAGCCCTTGCACACACACACACACACACACACACACACGCACGCACACACACACACACACACCGTGCACACACACACACACACACACACACACCGTGTACATGCTAGCTAGCCCAATGGCACGCTGCCAGATGCGCAAACTGGCCTTGCGCCCATCGCCGCCTCGTGCGATGGGGACGCGGAGTAAAACGCTGAAGGACCTCAACAACCTCAACCTGATGGCGCTGGGCGCTGGCATGGCTGCCATTGCTGCGGATGCTGCTGCGGCGGCGGGAGGCGCGGGGGCCGGTGAGGAGAGCATGGAGGGTGTGATGGTGGTCGCGGGGACCCCTTCCCCCCGCGCTTGCCTCCTCTCCCCGGGCCGCGGCACGCGTGGGGCGACCAACGCGGAGGTGCCGAGCAGTGCGATGTCCAGCCCAGTCCGGGCACCCGCCGACCACGATGAGATGCACATGGGGATCCCACCGCCTGACCCCAGCGCGGCGATGCACAGGGGGATGCGGGAACTCCTGCGCGAGGAGTTTGCGGAGCAGAGGGATCTGATCCGGGAGGAGTTCAGCAGGGGCATGGCGGCCCTGGCAGCGCGGGTGACGGAGACGGAGGCGCGGGTGGCGGGGTTCATCGCGGCGGTGGCGACCCTGGACGCGCGCATCACGAGCAAGTTCGCCCAGGCCGACGTGGCCTTTGGGCCCCTCCTCCGCCTTGTGCCAGAGCTGAGCGTGGCGAAGGACGGGGTGGCCGATCTGGATGCGCGCATGGGGCGCATGGAGAAGCACGAGGTGCTGGCTCTGGCCCAGTTCCATGTGGACCAGGGTAAGTCCAGGAGAATGGCATAGCAAAGGGTGGGCTGCGCTGACAGGAGCAGGTGCAGGCGCTGAGGCGCCGCTCGGGGAGGGACCGGCGGGCCGGCAGGTTGCCAGTGGCGGCGCGCGCGCCAGTTCCGGTCCGCGCAGCCATGGCCGGCAGCACACAAGCAGCAGCGCCTGGCCGCCGCAGCCGCCGGGGCCCCTGCCACCCTGCTGCCAGCGGCTGGTGAGCTGCGGGGGCCTCACCTTCGCCGTGGTGGTGCGGGAGCGTGTCGCTGACGCTCGCACGCCTGCACGCGCACGGAGCGAGCTCTCTACCAACGCTGCTGGGGGCCGCACCACGTGACCCGTGGTGCAGGCACGCGTCATGTTTGCTAATGACCACAAGAGCAAGGTGGTCTTCACGGTCGCGAACGAGGGGCATGCGGCGTTCATCCGCACGCGCATGCTCCTGCCGCGGTGCACGGCGAACATGAGGCGGCCGGGCTGTGCCATCTTCCCACACCTGCCGTATGCAGAGCACCAGAGCCAGAGGCGCATGGCAATGCGGGGAGGTGGGGCGGGGGCGGGAATGACGGCGGGGGCGGTCGCGGCTGCGGGCGCAGCAACGGCGGCGGCGGCCGGCGGCGGGCGGCGCGCGCGACAGGGGGGGACAAGGGCGGGAACGCACGGTGACGGGCAAGGGAGGGGGCATGGCCCGGGGGGCTGACGGCGTGACCACGCCCCCACCCCAGGGAGCGAGCCTGCGGATCATGAACTGGAACATTATGAGGGGAGCATGACCTCGCTTACACAAATCACCCCACCCCCTCAGCCAAAAGTGGCTGCAGGCAAAGCGGATCGTCGTGGCGTTCAAAACTCGAAACCGGCATTCCGGTAAGCCCCCGACCTGCCATCGCCCAGGGGGGGATTCCAAGGATGCCTTCGCATGCAGCCAGCGCCCCCCACAAAATCAGACCAGTGGGGGGTTGCGCTGTATGTTACCCAGCTGTTACGGCGGAAGGTCAGCGTAATCGGGATGTGCCCGCAGCTTGGATGCTCTGGTTTAGGATCACGGGCGCTAGGGACGTGTACGCGTGCGCCGCGTACATCCCCCACGCGAAATCCAAGTATCTGCTGCTCGAGGGGGGGACCTGTCAGTAGAGGCACACATAACAGCCCTGGTAGAGGGCATCTCTAAGTACCGGGCAAAGGGGGAGGTCCTCGTGCTGGGCGACCTCAACGCACGCACAGGGCAGGAGGATGATAGGGATAGGGACAGGGGGGATGGGGGGCCCGCCCCTGCGGTGCGTGAGGGCGACATCGCGCAGGCAGGGCAGGTGGGGCCGAGAGAGTCGGCTGACCGCGTGCACAACGCGCATCGGGCAGCGCCTGCTGCAGTTATGCCGGGACATGGGAATGGTTATCCTTAATGGTCGCCTTCCGGGGGATGAGCATGGGGCCCTCACCTACCACGCACTGGGGCAGGAAAAACGTAGTCTGGTCGACTACTTTGTGGCGTCCCCTGACCTCGCCTTTAGTGGCGCGGGGGCACCACGGCGGGTAGCGACAGCGAGCCGCCGGCCCTGTTGAGCTCAGGGCTGAACAGTGCTGCCCGGATCACGGCTCTAGCTAGGTCAGGATGGGGCTCCATGAGCTGCAGATAGAGCGGGGGCGCTACGCCGTGGCGGGACAGAGGCAGCGACGCAGCCAGCGGGCGTGCTGCCTATGCGGTGGGCTAGAGGATGAGGCACACATGGTATTTGAGTGCCCTGCCTATGAAGAGGCACGGGTGCAGGCCCACAGCCTGTTTCGGTCCCTCGCCCCGAGGAGGCCGATTTAGATGAGCGGATGCAGGAGTTAATGAATCCTCAGCCAGGCCAGGAGAACCCCAGGTTTTGGCACGAGTTGGCTGACTTCCTTGTCGCCTGTTTTGAGACACGCACCGCGTGCACAGCAATCATGATGGCAGATGGCATGCTAGGGGTCTAATTTTGACAGCTGCCGGCCTCTTTCCTAGGGTCTAATGCGCCATCAAAGGCGTCCGACGGACTGTAAAATCGACCACACCATCACTGCCACTTCTTCTGCGAGCGTCTCGTCTTGCCCTCGTCACTCACAGCGTGTTCGCCCTACCTGTTCGTTGGGTCTGCCTTCCTCCTCCCCGCCCCTCCCCTCCCTGCCCCTCCCATCCCCTCCTCCCCCTTCTCCTCCCCTCCTCCCCTCCTCCCCCCCCCCTCGCTTCCCCCCCCTTCCCCCTCTCCCCCTCCCCCTCCCTCCCAGCCTCCCCTCCTCTCCCCCCCCCCCTTGCCCCCCTGCAGGCCCAAAATGAAGCGAGCACTGCGTGCCGCCAGTCCCGCATGACGGCGTGGGGCGCCACGGTAACCAGTCCTGTGTGGCAGTACGCCCCTCGCCAGAGGGGCACCCCTTTTTCAATCTGCCCGGAGGCAGGCGCCACCCAGCCAAACCGGCTGGTGTGCTGGCGCCCGGTGGTTCAACTCCACCGTGAATGGTCTGGTCTTCTTGTGACGCCCGCCCCTCCCTCGCGTCCCGTTCATCGACCAAGCCTGTGCCTAGACGCTGGGTGATGAGTGGGGCTCGGCTTGGCTTGAAGCGCTGTAAACAAATCAAGGCTCCCTGGTAGGCTGGCGCGCTGCGTGTCCTTGCGGGCTCTCCTAATAGAGCTCCCCTAGACGTTTAGTTAAGGCCTTAACTCAAAACATGGGGTCCTCCGCGTGTGTACGTGTGAAACCTGTAAACCAAATCAAGGCTGTCAGTCGACAGACCCACTCCCTGTTTGCCGCCGCGACTGCTGATGCTCTTGCACCCTCGCCAGCCTTGTACTGCACTGGGAGGTGTGCAACCTCCCAGACCCGCGCCTGCCCCACGGAAGTAGCAGCAGCAACTGCAGCAGCAACTGTGCAGGCAGGCCTCGCCACGGCGACCTCTGCCGTCTACCGCCGACTGCCTGCTTTGCTGCCTGCGCTTGCCACCTCCGTGCCCGCTTGGTTCGTTCAAAACCGATAGGGGCTCTGCTGGGTCTGGTTTGGTAGGTACTGGGGCGCTGCAAGCACACACACACACACACACACACACATGCAAACACATACAAGCACATGCACACACACACAAACACGCACACACACACACGCAAACGCACACACATAGCAGGGTGTGACACACACACACACACAAGCAAACACACAGACAATCACCCACGCACATGTGTCTGACTGCCAGGGGTCTGACTAAGGCTTGCTCTGGCGCGCATGTGCCCCCTGCTGTCAACGTACCAGCGCTCGACTCCCCGTGCCGTGCGCCCGGCCACCTACCCTGCTGCCAACTACCCCGACTCTTACCCCTCTTGGCTCTTAGTGGTCATCAGTTGTACTTTACAGCTGTGCTTGCAAGGACAGTCGGGCAACAGGTGCCTTGTAGTAGCGGGTGGCTGCACCTGTTTGCTAAGTTGCATCCCCTCTAGGGGTGTGTTTGAAGGGGAGGTGGCGCCACACGCGCGCGGTGGCGGGTGCAGTGTGGTCGCTGGGTAGAGTGTTGCGGCGGGTGCCGTGTTTGGCCGCTTTCGGGTGGTTGGGGGTGGGCCTTCTTGGTCCCTTCATGGTCCTGGCTTCACAGCCGGTTATACCTGGGGTCTGCCTCCGGCTGCTTCAGGGCTGAGTGTGGTGCCTGGCTTGCGGTGCTGCTTGCTTGGCGCCCACCACCAGTGTGGGTGGCACTAATGTGGGCTACTTTTGTAGCTTGACCTTTTGGTGGGCCTTGTGCCTGCTGTCTGATCCTGCTGGAACTTTGGAACTGATTGTGACCGCCGGCCTGTGATTGTAAAATCCTCTTGTTGTACCCACCCATGCTGATACACACCCATGCTGATACACACCCTCCCATGACTCATGACGCGCTCTAAGGCGCGCAAACACAGTGCGGCCGCCGGCGCGCTCGTCGCCCGCGCGGCCACCACCACAGAATCACCGGTGAGCAGCGGCTCCCCTGGCTCAGACTCCCCGCCACGCCACCGCGCGTGCGTGGATGCGACACACACACAGCTTTCGGCGCTCCATGGGGCGCGGGGGGCAGCCACATACGCGGAGGCTGCGCAACACCTGCATGGCGACGCCAGCAACCACATCTCGGCCTCGGCCGACACCACAGATGCCCTCCGCGCCCTCAGCGCGGGGCAGGCAGACATCAGACGCCTGGTAGGGGGGCTGCTGGACAGGGAGGCGAGGGCGCGCGCCCAGCCACAGAATGCGCCGACGCAGGTGGGCGCGCCACAGGCTGCCGACGCCGGCCACAGCGGTGCCCTTGCGGTGGTGCTCGCCGTGGTGCAGGCGCAGGCGCAACAGATTGCGTCCCTGGTGGATGTGGTGAGCCTCCTGGTGAGCCGCGTCCCTGGGGCGCCCATGCAGATGCCGCATGCAGAGCCCGCCCGCGCGCGGGCCGGCCATGCGGCCCACAGTGCGGCGCCCCGCGCTGCGCCTGCTGCCGAGGCTGCTCAGCCTGCCCGGCCTGCTGCTGCTGCCGCCCCTGTGGCGTCGGCGTGGGGGGGGCCGGCGACGGAGCGGCCTGCGTCGGGCGCCACGCGTGCCGCATCTGCGCGCGGCCCCTCCCGCCGGGGGGGGCTGCCTGCGCGTGTGGGCGACACGTCGCTGCGCCGCAGCTTCGTGCTGTCCATCCCGGTGGCACGCGGCGCCAACTGGCTCCTCGCGGGCGGTGGCAGGCGGATGGATGAAGAGGAGGCGACGGCGGCGGCGGCGGAGCGGATCGCTGCAGCTGCCGAGGACGGCACCAGCCTGCCCGTCCGCCTGGCTACGGATGTCGTGCGCTTCCTCTACGGCAGCACCGGCCGGCGGGAGCCGGCTGATGGTGGCGTCGTGTCCGCGTCGCTCCTCAACGCCAAGCCTGCCGTCGGGGGCATCGGCGTGGAGCCACGCGGGGGCGGTGTGCTGCGTGTGCTCTTCACCGTGGCGTCTGACGCCGTGGCCGACACTGTCGTGCGCTGGCGCCACGAGCTGCGCCGCTGCGTGGACTCGACTGCAGTCTTCGACGTCCTCAGTGACCGCGAGGAGGCGCAGCACCAGGCGCTGTGGCCCGCTTTCCTCGCCGCCAAGGTTGCGGGGAAGCGGGCGCAGTTCCACCGCGCGCGCCTCGTCGTTGATGGCGAGCGGGTGCCTGCACCTGCTTGCTAGATGGCATTCCCTCTGGGGGTGTTTTTGAAGGGGAGGTGGCGCCACACGCGTGCGGTGGCGGGTGCGGTGTGGTCGCTGAGTAGAGTGCTGCGGCGGGTGTGCTACTAGCCCCGCTTCCGGTGGTCTGGGGGAGGGCTTTTTGGTCCCTTCATGGTTTTATACCTTGGGTCCGCCCTCTGGCCATTTGAGGGGCTGGGTGTGCAGCCTGCACAGTGGTGCTGCTTGCTTGGCGCCCGCCACCAAGTGTGGATGGCGTTACCGTGGGCTACTTGTAGCTTGACCTTTTGTGGGCCTTGAGCCTTGTTTCTCTAAGTCCCACTGGAGCTTTGGAACCGTACGTGTGACCGCCAGAAGTGGATTGTAACCAAACATCATCATCATTGTTGTTGTAGAGGTGTCCCTGACTGTAATATCCATCATCATCATCAGTAGCCCTGCACACACCCAAAACCCGAATCCCCAAAACCGTAGACCCACCCCCCACTCCTACTGTCCCGGTCGACTCCACCACCTGCGCTCGCTCAACGCCAAGGCCTGCTGCAACTTGCTCTCGTGCACCTGCTGCTTGGTCAACGCTGTGTCTTCCCTGGGCTCGCTCGCCGCTCCGACCCACGCCACCACCGCAAGGGCCCCTTTCCACGCGTCGTCGTCGCCAAATCGAGTGCTACTCATCACGCGCGTCGAGCTTCTCGAGCAGACGTGAGCATGGCGTGTTGCTACTTGCCCTGCCTCATCCGCCGCATGGCGACCCGCAGCACCAGATCGCATCCCCATGCGCATCCTCAACAGCGCCTGCCTGGCTGCTTGGATGCGTGGCATCCTGCCCGTACCATACATGCTGCAAACACAAACTTACAGCTAAGGTTGGATCGGCTAGAGCAGTGCAGTGCATGGGAGCGTGCCATGCAGCGCGCACCCGACAAGCGGTCACACAAATGCGCAAGTTGGATGAGTGCCATGCCCCATGCACTACTCGTGGCTCACCCCCTCCGCCGCCTGCACACGCACGCAGCGGTGTCACCACACACGATGCCGCCACTCGCCCGCCGGGACGTGAGGAGCATGATCCGCAAGCTTGGTGCGCACGCTCGTCCTTCGCAGCAGAAGCAGGCACTGGAAACGATTGCAGGGCTGTCAAACTGTGGTGGTGATCGAGACAGCCTCGTCGCCATCGCTGCTGCCGGTGCCGTCCCTCCACTGGTGCAGCTGCTGGGGGCGGGATCCTCAAGTGATGTGCAGTGCAATGCAATAGCAGCGCTGGACAACCTAGCTTGCCTCGCTGAAAACCAGGTTGCTATCGCTGCTGCCGGTGCCATCCCTGCGCTGGTGCAGCTGCTGGAGTCTAGCTTTTCACCTCTGGTGGGAAATGCAGCAGGAGCACTGCAAAACCTCTCGGAAAATGCTGACAACCAGGCCACGATCGCTGCTGCCGGGGCTATCTCGCCACTGGTGCAGCTACTGGGGCCTGGATCTACAGCTCAGGTGCAGCATTATGCAGCAGGCGCGATGAGAAACCTCGCATGCCTCGGTGCAAACCACGTCACAATCGCTGCTGCCGGTGCCATCCCTTTACTGGTGCAGCTTCTGGGGCCTGTCGCTTCAGCCAAGGTGCAGCAGAGTGCAGCAGGAGCACTGCGCAACCTTGCTCGGAACGCCGACAACCAGGTCGCCATCGCCATCGCTGACGCCGGTGCCATCCCTTTACTCGTGCAGCTTCTGGGGCCAGGCTCTTCAGTTGAGGTGCAGCAAAGTGCAGCAGGAGCACTGATAAACCTCTCTCAGAACGCTGACCTTAAGGTCGCGATTGCTTCTGCCGGTGCCGTCCCTCCACTGGTGCAGCTGCTGGGGCCTGTCGCTTCAGCAGAGGTGCAGCAGAGTGCAGCAGGAGCAATCATAAACCTCGCTCAGAACAATGACAACAGGGTCATCATCGCTGCTGCCGGTGCCATCCCTCCACTGGTGCAGCTGCTGGGGCCAAGCGCTACAGATGAGGAGCAGAAGAGTGCAGCAGGAGCAATCATGAATCTCGCTGATCACTCTAAAAACCAGGCCACAATAGCTGCTGCCTGCGCCATTCCTCCAGTGGTGCAGCTGCTGAGGGCTAGATCTCCAGCTGATGTGCAGAAGAATGCAGCAGGAGCACTGTGCAACCTTGCTAAGAACGCTCACAACAGGGTCACGATCGCCGCTGCTGGCGCCATCCCTCCACTGGTACTGCTGCTGAGGTCTGGCTCTGACGACCTTCCAAAAGAGTTCGCAGCAGCAGCACTGGAGGAACTTGGTGACAACAACGCCAAGAACCGTGCTGCCATTGCCGCAGCTGGCGCCAGTGCGGGCGTGGATGTGCTGAAAGAGATGGAGCGCCTGTGTATTTACGATGATGATGAGTAGGGCAGCGACGAGTGCAAACGGCCGAAGATGATGATTGATTTCAAGCCTGGTCAGCATGATGTGTCTGGACGATGAAGTGGGGCCGGTTAAGCTGTGTCATGCACAAGAAGCACGCACAGGCACAGGGATGGAATGCAAAGGACAGTGCCACGCTTTCTCTAGCCAGTGTGGATCTCAGGGAGGTGAATCTCGGTTGCGTTTTTTACGACTGTTTTAAGACAGGACCAGTGCTTGGTATGGACTTGAGGGGCAGGCGTTGGGACGGATAGGGAATTCAAAGGGGCAGCTGGGCCATATGTCTGTACACAGGCCTCATAAAGTAAGGCAGGCCATGGTGTTGTTTGGGCGCCCTTGCTCGAACACCCTGCTTGCGCACACATGCTAAGGCACACCGGAGGCACGCCGTTGAACGGGCCCATTGTCAACATGAATGAGTTCCACACCGGAGCCCCTCCGTCGCTCGTTGTAAACAAGGCAAGGCTTCACTCTGGGGCCCGTCCGCCATCCATCGTTCGCGCCAGATCGGCTGTGTTGTGTTACCCGATGCTATAAGGTCGGACGCGCAACAAGCGCTCCTGCTTCTTTGTGACCCCCCCTTGCCTAACCGCCACCATCCTGTCTGTGGGTGGGTGGGTGGCTGAGTGGGTGGGCGGGCAGGTAGAAGACGGAAGCAGACGACCCAAAGGCTATGCTGACGGCCGCGCCGCCTGCAGCGGCACGGCCCATCAGGTCGTGTGAGTCGTGTTGAGAGTGGAGTGGGTGGGATGTGGAAGCGGAAGCAGCGATCCAATGCTTGCGGTTGCACCGCGTGCCTGCGAGTCGTGTTTGTGGGTGGAGTGGGCGAGCGGCGGTGAGTGGGAGGATGGGGTTGAGTGACTGTAGGGTGGGGAAGGGAGACAGGGAGGGAGGGATGGAGGGAGGGAGTGCGAGAGGGAGAGTCGGGCGTGCGCTGGTGGCTGGCGATAGTGTGGAGACTGCGCGCCCCACCTAAGTGCAGGCTGCGCTGGGGCACTGCGGCACACACACATACACACATACACACACCCTGACGCACACACACACACACAGGCAGGAGTGGGCGGCAGGAGTGGGAGGGGTACAGGCAGGAGTGGGAGGGCACAGGCAGGAGGGCACAGGCAGGAGTGGGAGGCAGGAGTGGGAGGGGCGCTAAGGCCGCACGCGACGGATGGCGCACCCTGGAGGAAGTGCTTCTGCAATTTACCCGTGCGTCCCTAGGAGTCCGCAGCAACGGGCAGCAACTGGGGATTTTGGCACGGGAGGCGGGGTGGCGGACGCTGGCGGCCGATTGGCTGCGCCAGGCCACACGCTTTTGGGATAAGACGCGGGGGCGGCCTGACGGCGACCTGCTTAAAGATGCGATGCGGGAGAGCTGAGGGCTGGCGGAAGCGGGGGGGGCGTGCTGGGCGGCACGCTTGCAGGTGTGCCTCGGAACTGTGGGGCACACCCTGGCGTGGGACCAGGAGGGACCGGTACGCATCACCAACCTGCTGGACGTGGCGACCGCGGCGTGGCTGGCCGCCGCGACAAGCACATCGGCGCTGCCGAGCGGCACTACCGTGCGAGATGTACCTGAGGAGTGGTCGCGCGGCTTCAAGATGCTGACCTACATGCGGTGGATGGCGGGTATCTCCATGAGCTGCAGATAGAGCGGGGGCGCTACGCCGTGGCGGGACAGAGGCAGCGACGCAGCCAGCGGGCGTGCTGCCTAAGTTCATAAGCTCTTCGCCAGGGGCTCCCGCCCTGGCGCCGCTCGATGGCGGACAACCGGGACAACTGCGCTTGGTACTGGGCGGCTGAAAATCTGGAAATTTACCCTGAGCGGCTGTGACGCACAGCGCTACTGATGAACTGGTCCTGATGGGGCGAGGCTATGTGGCAGATGGGGCAGCGGTACGATGGAGAGCACGATGCACGATGGCGAGAATTGCGGCGAGCATGCACCCCCTCTCACAACGATCGGAACTCAAGCAGATTGCGGCTCCTAATGGTTTACTGTGCCTGGATGGAAGAGAGAGACGGATGGCGAGAAATTGAGAAACATGGGAAGCGAGGCACATGCGGCTAGGCTTTGTGAGGAGGTTGCGGCGCAGGGGTTCCCTGCCCCAAGGCGCAGATTATAGATGGCGACGCGATCGATGCACAAGCCGTGCGGCATGGGGCGAGGCGAGGCCCCACCAGCGGGCGGGCACCATAATGGAGATGGCGGCTAAGAACGAGGAATGCGGCTACCGGGGATGAGGCTACGGGTTATGCATGCCAGGGGACGGCGGACAAGGCTAATGCGTCATGGCGCATGGGTAAAGAACGGGGAATGAGGCTACGGGAGCTGGCGGGCGCGGCGCACGCATGGCGCGCGCGGCGCATAGGGGTTGCATGGCGGCGCTCTGCGCGTGCATGCATGGAGGAAATTGCTGGCGGGCATGGAGGAGATTGCTCGCGGGCGTGGAGGAGATTGCAGGCGGCAGCATGGAAGCGGATGGCGAGAAATTGAGAAACATGGGAAGCGAGGCACATGCGGCTAGGCTTTGTGAGGAGGTTGTGGCGCAGGGGTTCCCTGGCCCAAGGCGCAGATTATAGATGGCGCAGCAATCAATACACTAGCCGTGCGGCATGGGGCGAGGCGAGGGCCCACCAGCGGGCGGGCACCATAATGGAGATGGCGGTTAAGAACGGGGAATGAGGCTACAGGGAGAGGATACGGGTTACAGATGCCAAAGGGGACGGCGGAACAAGGATCAGCCATAGGTGTCACGGGGAATGGCTAAAGAACGGGAATGAGGCGGGTGGTACGGGTGCTTGCGCGCATGGAGCGCGGCGCGGCGCATGGAGATCGCATGGCGGCGCCCATGCATGGACGAGATTGCTGGCGGGCATACAGGAGATTGCTGGCGGGCATGGAGGAGATTGCTGGCGGGCATACAGGAGATTGCTGGCGGGCGTGGAGGAGATTGCTGGCGGGCATGGAGGAGATTGCTGGAGCCAATGGCGGCGGCGGGACTAGTAGTAGAACACAGGCGCACACCAACAATGCGTTGCTGTTACTACCTGGGTGGTGTAGGGTGGATCTGGGGGCCCAGTGTCCTGTCTAGGTCCAGTGCGTGCGCGCGTGTGGGGGTTTACCCTCACCCCTACCAGGTAGCCAGCCAGTTTCCCACTGAAACTGAGTTTAAGGTGTCGGGCGCTAGCGCCGACACCGGTCTTATACATCATTACTGGTGTCACACAGACTGTAAGATCCATCATCATCATGCGGTGGGCTAGAGGATGAGGCACACATGGTATTTGAGTGCCCTGTCTATGAAGAGGCACGGGTGCGGGCCCACAGCCTGTTTCGGTTCATCCCTCGCCCCGAGGAGGCCGATTTAGATGAGCGGATGCGGGAGTTGATGAATCCTCGGCCAGGCCAGGAGAACCCCAGGTTCTGGCACGAGTTGGCTGACTTCCTTGTCGCCTATTTTGAGACACGCACCGCGTGCACAGCAATCATGATGGCAGATGGCATGCTAGGGGTCTAATTTTGACAGCTGCCGGCCTCTTTCCTAGGGTCTAATGCGCCACCAAAGGCGTCCGACGGACTGTAAAATCGACCCCACGCACACACACACACACTCACTCACTCACTCACACACACACACACACACACACAACACACACACACACACACACACACACAAACAGCCCAAGCCCCCTCCGAAACCCCAATCCCCAAACCCTAGACCCGCTCCCCGCTCTTCCTAGGGCCCCGATCGACTCCCACCCGCCGCCGCACGATCAACGCCTGCTGCAACTCGCTCTCGTGCACCTGCTGCTTGGTCGACGCTGTGTCTTCCCTGGGCTCGCTGTAATCCGACCCACGCCACCGCCGCAAGGACCGGTTTCCCACGCGTCGTCGTGGCCACATCCAGTGCTACTGATCACGCGCGTCGAGCTTCCCGAGCAGACTTGAGCATGGCGTGTTGCTGCTTGCCCTGCCTCATCCGCCGCATGGCTACCCGCAGCACCAGATCGCACGCCCATGCGCATCCTCAACAGCGCCTGCCTGCTGCTTGGATGCCTGGCATCCTGCCCGTGCCATGCATGCTGCACAAACAAACTTGGCAGCTGATCCCGGATCGGTTAGAGGGAGGCAGTGTATGGCGTCGGAGCGTGCCGTGCAGCGCGCGCCCGCCTGCAAACACGCGCATGCATGCGCAAGATCGAGGCGTGCCACATGACGTGCCATGCTCGAACGGGCGCGTACGTGTAAAAAAACCAAAAAAACGCGCACCCATGCTTCATGCCCCTCACGCACTTCTCGCGGCTCACCGCTCACAATGCCCCCTCACATACACAACGCCGCCTGCACATACACGCAGCCGCGTCATCATACACAATATCTCCACTCGCCCGCCGGGACGTGAGGAACCTGGTGCGCAAGCTTGGCACGCACGCTCGTCCTGCGCAGCAGAAGCAGGCACTGGCAACGATTGCAGATCTGTCTGTCTGTGATGGCGATCGAGACACCCTCGTTGCCATCGCTGCTGCCGGTGCCGTCCCTCCACTGGTGCAGCTGCTGGAGGCGGGATCTTCAACTGATGTGCAGGAGGACGCAGCAATAGGACTGAGCAACCTTGCACAGCACGCTGAGAACTCGGTCATCATCGCTGGTGCTGGTGCTGTCCCTCCACTCGTGCAGCTGCTGGGGGCAGGCTCTTCAGCTGAGGTTCAGACAGCCGCAACTTCAGCACTGAGCAACCTCGCTCACCTCGCTGAAAACCAGGTCACGATCGCTGCTGCTGGTGCTATCCCCCCACTGGTGCAGCTGCTGGGGCCTGGCGCGACAGCTGAGGTTCAGCAGAGGGCAGCAGGAGCACTGTTCAACCTCGCTCACAACGCTGACAACCAAGTCACCATCGCTGCAGCCGGTGCCATCCCTCCACTGGTGCAGCTGCTTGGGGCTGCATCTCAAGCTGGCGTGCAGAAGAATGCAGCAGCAGCACTGTTGAACCTCGCTCAAAACTCTGACAACCAGGCCACGATCGCTGCTGCCGGTGCATCCCTCCAATGGTGCAGCTACTGGGGCCTGGATCCCAAGCTGACGTGCAGAACAATGCATCAGGAGCACTGTTCAACCTCGCTCAGAGCGCTAACAACAGGGTCACGATCGCCGCTGCTGGCGCCATCCCTCCACTGGTGCAGCTTCTGGGACCAGCCATTTCAGCTGATTTGCAGCAGAATGCCGCAGGATCACTGGCCCGCCTCGCTTACAATGACAACAACAAGATTACCATCACTGCTGCTGGTGCCATCCCTCCACTGGTGCTGCTGCTGAGGCCTGGCTCTGATGACCTTCCAAAAGATTTTGCAACATTTGCACTGCAGGCACTTGGTCACAACAGTGCCGAAAACTGTGCTGCCATTGCCGCAGCCGGTGCCAGTGCGGGTGTGGATTTGCTGGAGGAGATGGAGCGCCTGGATATTTAACGAGACGGTGCTGATGATGAGGAATAGGGCAACGAATGCAAGATGGCCGAAGATGATGGTTGAGTCGGAGACGGTGCAGCGTGATGTGCCATGGCACAAAGCGCATGTGTAAAGCACGCTTTGACGAATGCAATGAGACCCGGGATGATGAAGGGGTCAACCGGGGAAGCCGTGCCAGGCACCATCGCAAGCACAGACGGGCACAGGGATGGAACACAAGGGACACTTTGACGCTTCCTCTAGCCAAGGGGGCATCTCAGGGGGGCAGTCTCTGATGTGCGTGTGTGTGTGTGTGTGTGTGTGTGAAGTCAGGAACAGTGCTCGGCATGAAACTTCGGGGGTGTAGGTGCCTGTAGGCGATTGCGGCGGATGGGGGATTCGATGGGACACAGCAGGGTGCCACACACACAGGCTAACATTGTAAGGCTCCTGCGTCGCGTCGCGTCCCGTTCGGTGGCATGGTCTCCCCCCACACACACCCACCACACACCACCACCACATGCCCCCCCTCCCCCCCCACACACATCAGCTCCCCTGTACAGGCCCCCGCCACCCACCTACAGCCCATGCCCCCCCCCTCCAGCTCCCACTAGCCCCCCCCCCCGCCCCTCCTCAGCTCCTCCGGGCACCAACGCGACCATTCATGCACGCATGGACAGTACTATGGACAGTGGTGAGGCCCCCCTGACCCGCTGCCCCCCCCCCCCCTGTCCCCATGGGTGGAAGGCCTCTGGAAGCTGAGCTCCCACCGACCTGTTTGGGTGTGGGCTCTCTGCAGCGCCCCACTCCTGTGACCAAACCGTGTTTGGCAAACACGCGGCCCACCTGCCCCGTCTCCGATACCCCCCACCCCCGTGGTGCATCGCGAATCACATGCGATAACGCATGTGATGCCAAGGCTGAGGTGACGGCGCGGGACGCCGGCGAGATTGAGTTCACACATCCCCTCACCGCAGCAGCTATCGCCTGCAAGACACACGCGGTGTTATGTATGTATAGGGTCGGTTGGCACGCGCGCGCGGGACGGACGGCGCTGACGCAATGCTGACAGGGGGGGACGACGCCCTTCAGCTTCCGCCAGCTTCTCTGCCCCCACTACAACCCTTTCGTTCCGAACGGGAAAAGTCATTGTTTTAAAACCACGGTTGGTTGGCTGCCCCCTCTCACGCACCCTGCTTGTACACACGTGCTTGAGACACCCCTGCAAGCACTCCACCCCTTGAGACACCTAGAGCAAAGAGCTGGTCTGCGGGATCCCACACAAGTTGGGACCACCTCTGCAGAGGTGATGATGATGATGATGATGAGAGTTTTACAGCGGCCTCTTGTAAGCAACACAAGAGAGGAGGAGAAGCATCTCAGCACCAAACATGTCACTCTCTATTTGAGACCACTTTAAACAAAGGCGTGGTAGCGCGTGGGGCGGAAACGAAACACGCGTCGTGAAACCCTGAAGACGCCCTTTCGCGATGTCGCTCAACCCTGAGCACATGGCCCTGGGCCCGCTGGACAACAGCAATTTTGGCGACCTGGCGAAGGCCATCGCCGCCGCGAGCGCCATCTACATGCCGGCCATTGTGTTGTGCCTGTTTGCGGTCATCGGAGTGGAGTTGCTAGCGGTGCTGGCAGTGGTGCGCTACGTAAGGTCCACCAGCCAGGAGAGGACCGCCAAGACGCTCATCGTGCTTGGATCTGGTGGGGAGCCCGGGCATGCGTGCGCGCGCACATGCCCATGCGTGTGCCATGCGTGTGCATGGCCTTTTGGCAAAGAGTCCACGGCCGTTTCCTCTCATCATTTAATCTGCAAAATCCTTCAATCCCCCCCCCCCACCCTGCACGCCCCACCACCACCACCGCCACCAGGTGGCCACACGGCAGAGATGCTCAAGCTGGTGGAGGCGCTCGACAAGCAGCGCTACGCGCCGCGCGCGTACATCGTGGCGGGCACCGATGTCATGTCGGGGCGCAAGGCGGCCGGCCTGGAGGCGCAGCTGGCGCTGGCCGCCGCCGCTCATGCAGGCGCCGGCGCCGCCGACTCGAAAGACTTCAAGCAGCCAGCCAGCCCGCGTGGCCGCCGCAAGTCGGCCGCCGCCACTGAGGACAAAACGGCCGCACTCATGGCCGCTGCCTCCGACCCCGTGGCTGGCACGGGGCCGGCCACCACGGTGGGCACATGTGGGGTGTGCGCCGTAGGGGTGTGCATGTCAGCGTTTGTGGACGGGCATCGGCGCCGCTGCCGCACTGCAGCGCACACCCCACCACACGCGTGTGCACGCGCCGCCACACGTACGCGTGCACGCGCACAGACGCTGCCACTGATGCCGCCCGCCTGCTCACCCCCCTCCTAGCTGGCGCCACTGCCGCACTGCCGCACGCACGCGCCACCACACACATCTGTGCGCGCCACCATACACCCGCCCGCACGCACGCACACAGACGCCGCCGACGCCGCCCGCCTGCTCGCCCTCCTCTGCGCAGGCGACGCCGGCGTTTGAGCTGATTGAGATCCCGCGCAGCCGCGAAGTCGGGCAGTCGTACATAACCTCTGTGTGGACAACGCTCGTCGCGCTGCTCTACTCGTTCCACGCAATCACGACCATCAAGCCGGACGTGGTGGGTGCGATGGGCTGTTATAGCTGCTGGTGGTTGGGAGAGAGGCGGGGAGGGGGATGGCTGGTGGTGGTGGTGGTGGTTTGTGTGGTGTGTGTGTGTGTGTGTGTGGTGGTGGGGGGCATTCCACACGCACCCACACACCTCACCATGCCCCACTCCCTACCGCGCAGGTGCTGCTCAACGGGCCCGGCACGTGCATCCCCGTCGCGGTCGCGGCGTGGCTCTTCCGCGCCATCTCCGCCAGCCCTTGCTCGATTGTGTACGTGGAGTCGATCGCGCGCACGCGCAAGCTGTCGCTGAGCGCCAGGATCCTGTACCACCTGCGCATGACTGACGCGCTGTTTGTGCAGTGGAAGGAGCTGTTGACCAAGTACCCGCGCGCGGCGTACGCGGGACGGCTGTACTAGTAAGGCGATTGCTCACGCGAGTGCGCGTAGCTAGAGGGACCAGCTATGATGATGATGATGGATGTTACAGTCAGGGACACCTCTAAAGGCGTATAAGACCGTGCTCGGCGCGTATGGCCCGAGCACCTTACTGAGATGGCTGGCTGTTGGTGGAAGGGAACCCCGACTTTGTAAAGAGCGTGGGCGCACCCCTAGGTCCCCTACCGCAGCGGCAGCAAACGCTTGTTGAAGTCGGTGAGCGCATGTTGGGAAACGGAAAACGCAAGGCAGGAGCTATAGAGGGCTGCCGTGGCTTTGCTTAGGTTAGGTGGTGGTGTGTCTTCAATACGCATGAAGACACACACACATACACATGTCCTCTTACACGTGATCAGGCAGCTGTCTGGAGGCTGTAAATACACCAGCGCATCCGCGAGCATCCATGCCGCCCCTCGCCTCTAAAATCCCCATGTTCATACAAACGTTTTTGTGCAGAGTCTCCAGCCCGTCTTCTTATGAAGAGTCTCCATTGAGCTTGCTTGGCGCCCACCACCTGGTGTGGGTGGCGCTTCTGTGGGCTACTTTTGTAGCTTGACCTTTTGGTGGGCCTTGTGCCTGCTGTCTGATAGTCCCGCTGGAACTTTGGAACTGATTGTGACGCCGGCAGTGGATGTGTAACACTACTCTCTCTGTGAATTGAGCGGTGTGACCACACACTTAGGTCCACACATTCTGTTCGAACAAAGGCCGGCGCGTAAAAGGCAGGTGCGTAAAACCTGTGCGTTCTAGGCAGGCGCGTAAAACCTGTGCTTTTATGTCTTAAGAGAGGCGTCGCCGAGGTCGCAGGCACAGGAGGACTGGTGGAGAGGGCGCGTGGTAGGGAGGTGGTGGTAGGGGGTGTTGAGGGCTCCCTCTCAGCATGGGCCTCGACGAGGACCACGAGCATGGTGGAAGGACGGGTGGTGCGCTTGGGGAAATGGAGCTCGAGGTGGCTCTCAACAAGGCAGGTGTAGCTTGAGGTGGCGCGGCACCATGCAGCAAAAGCGCCATGCGCATCTGCAAAACGGCGCATGAGCGTATGTGTGTGTGTGTGTGTGCGTGTGTGTGCGGTGCGCACGCACAGGTTGGAACGGGCCGCTTTCAGCTGCTGGTGCTCCTCATCTGCGGGCTGGCAAACGCAGCGGATGCGGTGAGTGCGCGTGCGCCCGTCCCCGCATGAACCCTAGGATCACTGCCGCACTGCCTACTTAGTGTAGTACTCCCAGTAGTGAAGTTCCGCACTCCTGAATTCTTAGTACTCAAAGTGGTGAAGTAGTACTCATCTGCGGGCTGGCAAACCCCGCGGATGCGGTGAGTGCGTGCGTGAGGCCCATCCCCCGCCTGAACCTGAACCAGGATCACTGCCGCACTCCTGCCTCCTAGTATGCCAAGTCAGAGTAGCACTCCAAGTAAGAGTAGCACTCCAAGTAGGAGTCGGACTCCGAGTAGGACTCCTAGTGAAGTGCGCACACCTGAATGCTAGGGGTAGGAAACAATGTAGGAGTAGGACTCCAAGTAGGACTCCTAGTGAAGTGCGCACTCCTGAATAATAAGTACTTAAACTAGTACAAGTGAAGTGGTACTAGTGAAGTAGTCAGTACTTGTGAACTAGGTAGTCCTGGTGAAGTAGTTAGTACTAGTAAAGTAGTTGGTACTTATGAAGTAGTTAGTACTAGTGAAGTAGTTGGTACGTATGAAGGATGTCCTGCTGGTACTCAAAGTGGACGTTGCGGTGGCTGCATGTGCGCCGCGCGTGTCATGCCTACGGACGCAACGGCTGATGCCGCCGCCCCTTCTCCCTGCACCTGCAGATCGAGATCCTGTCAGTCGGTCTGCTGGGAACAGCGGCTGAGGAGGAGCTGGGACTCTCGCCGCGCCGCACGGGCATTCTGTCAGCGTGCATCTTCGGAGGTGCGTTGTTGAAGGGTGGTGCTTGTTGCAGCTGTTGTGTGGGGTTGTGTTTGTGTGGTTCGTGTTTGTGTGTGTGTGTTGGTGTT
Organism: Chlamydomonas sp. UWO 241; assembly: GCA_016618255.1. Classification (NCBI taxonomy): domain Eukaryota; kingdom Viridiplantae; phylum Chlorophyta; class Chlorophyceae; order Chlamydomonadales; family Chlamydomonadaceae; genus Chlamydomonas; species Chlamydomonas priscui. The sequence continues at coordinate 101,068 of VFSX01000114.1, read as the reverse complement.
GGTGCTAGTGTTGGTGCTAGTGTTGGTGTTGGTGCTGGTGACGCTGGCGCTGGCGTTTGCATTTGTGTTTGTATTTGTGTTTATGCTTGTGTTTGTTGCTCGGTTGGCGTTGTGGTTGCTGGTATTGCATTGAATGTGCATTCTCATCGTCTCTATTATTGTGTTTGGTGTTGAATTGTGGGGGCTTGTGGGGGCCGACGGTGGGGCAGTGCACCCTGCGCACGCTCCCCACAACGCAGGCCACTCGCAAATGACCCCCCCACACACCCCACACACACCCCCACACCCACCACGCACACCCACCACACGTCGCAGGAATGTTTGTCGGCGGCCTGTCGTGGGGCTTCCTGGGGGACGCAATCGGTAGGGAGGACAGGGAAAGGGGTGTGGGTGGGTGGGAAGGGGCGTGATCGATGGGGAGGCATCGGGGGATGCACAGGGGGGAAACAAGGGGGGAGGAGGCAAGGGGGAGGCATCGGGGGATGCACAGGGGAGAGGCAAGGGAGGAGGAGGCAGGGGAGGCAGGGGGGGAGACAAGGGGCGAGGGGGATGGTCGGTGCCGCAAGCGCGTGTCGAGTCTGTGTGTGCGTGGCTCCCCCCCTGCGCGTGCCCCTCTTCCTCCTCACCCCCTGACACCCCACCCAACCCACAAGCAAAAATCAGGTCGCCGCCCGTCCCTCGCCGCCGCCCTCACCATCAACGCTCCTTCTGTTGCGCCCTCTCAACCGGCTCACACTCGCTGTATCTCATCCGAACCACGCGCGCTGTGCGTGCCCCCCCCCCCCCCCAAAAGGTCGCTGCCCGTCCCTCATCGCCGCCCTCACCATCAACTCTCATCCGGCTCACTCTCGCAGTATGTAATCCGGCTCACACTCACTGCGCGTGCCTGCCTTCCTCCTGCCCCCCCCCCAAACAACAACACCAACAACAACACCAGCACCCAGGTCGCCGCCCGTCCCTCATTGCCGCCCTCACCATCAACGCGCTCTTCTGTTGTGCCCTCTCATCCGACTCACCCTCGCTGCCTGGGCCTGCCTGCCTTCCTCCTCCCTCCCCCCCCCCCAAAAAAACCTGGTCACCGCCCGTCCCTCACCGCCGCCCTCACCACCAACGCTCCTTCTGTTGCGCCCTCTCATTCGGCCCACGCTCGCTGTGCGTGCCCCCCCCCCAAAGGTCGCCGCCCGTCCCTCATTGCCGCCCTCACCATCAACGCGCTCTTCGGTGCCATGTCATCCGGGGCGCACTCGCTCTTTGAGCTCGTCGTTCTGCGCACGCTGGCCGGGGTGCGTGCCAAGTCATTCCCCCGCAAGTTGCATACCGCTCGGGGCCGAATTTCCTACTTCCCAGGCACCCCCCCCTCCGCGCGTGGAGGAGTGCGGTGGAAAGCTCTCGCCGAGAGCAGCACAGCGGCATGCGTTGCGTGCACACCGGCTTTGTATTGTGCCTGAAGTTGCTCGAGCCGGTAAACCATTCCCAGGGGTCACTGGGTGCACGCTGCGGTCGTCACGTTGATTCACCCGGCCTGTAGGGAGGCATGGGGTTACAAAATTTCCTATTTCAGATCCTCAGCCCAAGGTGCTGCTAGGGTCTCTGCCCCCTTTCCTCCTTCAGTGGAAACATGGATCACACGCACCGTACTGCTCAATGTGCCTCGTGTCACAGTTCACGGCAGGCTGACGTGAAATGTGCCGTGAGAAGGGGGAAGAGCGGGAGCGAGCGCGGAGAGAAAAGTGTGGGTTTTGCACCGTCCCACACTTGGACGCACTCACTCCCCCCCGTTCCCGTACCTGTCGCCTGGCAGCAGCAATCAACCTCGCGATGGGGACCCTCCCGGGGAAGAGGAAGCGTGCCAGAGCGAGGGGGGCTGCTTGGGGGTGACGTAACCCGCCTACCGTGGTTTCCTTTTCGTGATTTTCACAATTTTCCGCAGCCATCTGACTTAAACTCCTGACTGTGTCCGGCTGTTGTGCCCCCCCCACCCCTTCCCCCTCCCCGGCACGCAGGTTGGCGTCGGAGGGTCGGTGCCGATCGTGTTCACAGCGATGAGCGAGTTCTGCAGCGCACACAGCCGGTGGGTGGCTTTGAGGGTTGAAATTACAAACCCCGAACCCTAAACCCTGAGCTGTAAACCCCAAGCCCGGAGGCCCGTGCCGATTGTGTTCACAGCGATGAGGAAGTTCTGCAGCGCACACAGCAGGTGGGTGGTTTTGAGGGGGTCGACTTTACCCCGCGCCCTTAACCCCAACCCCTTGGCCCTGGGACCCGTGCCACACAGCAGGGTGGGTGGTGGGTTCATCAGAGTGGTGCTTTTGAGGGTTCATCAGGAGGCTCCCAGGGTGCGTTGATGGTTGTAGGGCTCCTAGGGTTGTAGGGTTATCGGGCTCCAAGGGTGTTTTGAGGGTTGAAGGGTCGAGGGATGGGGGGTCGGTGCTGATCATGGTCACAGCGATGGGCGAGTTCTACAGCGCACACAGCAGGTGTGGTGGATTGGACCGTCATGTGGTGGTCGATGTTACACTAGTTTGCTGCCCCTCAATGCTGATTGCCCCTTGGCCCGCACCCCCCTTCAACCAGGGGCAAGCTGCTCGCTGGCGTCGCACAATTCTGGATGGTTTAGGGTTTGGGATTTTGGGGTTAGGGGTGAAGATCGTTGGTGGGGGCTCCGCCTTGACCTTGAGCCCTGGGCCGCACCTCCACCCCACTCACCCAGATGCAGCTGCTCGCTGGCACCACATCATTCTTCAGAGTTTAGGGTTTCGGGGTTTACCGTAGTACCGCTTTGCCTTGCCGATTAAATAATTCCGAGGACGTGCCGGCAAGGTAGATTTCTAATCAGCATTTTCCGAAAAAGAAAAAAAAAATGCCCAAAGTGACGTCAAACGGGGGGAGGGGAATCCCAGGGCAGGGCACCCAAATTCTAAACAATTACCCTTTTTTAAAAAGTGGCGGCAAGGCAAAGCGGTACTACGGTAGGTATAGGGTTTAGCTGGTTAGTGGGCTCCATCTTGTCCCTTAACCCTGGACCCCCCCCCCCAACACACTCACACCCATCTAGGGTCAAGCTGCTCGCTGGCGTCGCATCCTTTTGGATGGTGGGCTCCCTCTTTGGCCCTTAGCCCTGGACGACCCTGCTTCCCCATACACACAGCCACACCGCACACACGCACATACACACACACACACGCATCCAGGGGCAAGCTGCTCGATGGCGTCCCATCCTTTTGGATGGTGGGCTCCCTCTTTGGCCCTTTGCCCTGGACGACCCTGCTCCCCCCCCCACACACACACCGCACACACGCACACGCACACACACACACACTCTCTCTCTCTCTCATCTAGGAGCAAGCTGCTCGCTGGCGTCGCATCCTTTTGGATGGTGGGCTCCCTCTTGGCTCTTAGCCCTGGACCCTCACACCCACACACCACACACCCACACCCACACGCACACACACACACACACACATACACACACACACACATGCACATCCAGGGGCAAGCTGCTCGCTGGTGTCGCATCCTTTTGGATGGTGGGCTCCCTCACGTGCGCAGCGCTGGGGTGGGCGGTCAT
>VFSX01000114.1:92500-95000 GCA_016618255.1 Chlamydomonas sp. UWO 241 | reverse complement strand
CTCTTGCCGTCACCATGCCCGCCAGCAATCTCCTCCACGCACGCACGCGATCCCCCCTGTGCCCTTGTACAAAAAACGTACCCCTTTAGGGCTCAGGAATAAGGTTTAAGGTTTAGAAACCCTCAACCCTGAACCCTGCCTCAAAACGGAACCCGAAAACCTACACCTCACCGCAGGTACACGTGGCCACTGATCGGCGGATGGGTCGCGCTGTGCGGAGGGTGGTACTCGATGGTGCTGTGGCTGCCGCGCTACTTCGAGGTGTGTCCCTCCCGCTCCTCTCTCTCTCTCTCTCTCTCCCTCCCTCCCTCCCTCCCTCCCTCCCTCCCTCCTCCCTCCCTCCCTCATCCTCCCTTCCTCCTCCCTCCTCCCTCCTCTCTCCCTCCCTTCCTCCCTCCCTCTCCCCTCCCCCCTCCTCTCTCTCCCTCCCTCCCTTCCTCTCCCTTTCTCTCCCTTTCTCTCCCTTTCTTTCTCTTTTTCTTTCTCCTCTCTTCTCTCATTCTCTCTCTTTCTTTCTTTGGCTGTCTCTCCCCCCTTCTCTTTTTCTCAGGGGCCCAGCATCACTCTAGAGACCAAGGCGGGTGGGTGTTTTTGTGTGGTAAGGGTGGGTCGTGCTGCACGGGGGGTGGGGGCGGTAATCCCATAAGGCTGTGGCTGCCGCGATACTTCCGAGATGGGCCTCTCTCTCTCCCTCTCTCTCCTTCCTTCTCTCCCTTTCTCTTTTTTCCCTCTCCCTCTCTCTCGCTCTCTCCCGTTATCTCCCCCTTTCTTTTTCTCTCCCTCTCCCTCTCTCCCCCCCTTTTGTTCTCTCAGGTTCCCAGCATCATTCTCAGTGACCGAGGGCAGGTGGGTGTTTCAGTGAGGTCAGGGTGGGTTGTGCCGTGCACGACGCTAGTCCTCCCATGGTGCTATGGCTGCCGCGCTACCCCCCCCCCCGTCCCTCCCCCGTCCCACCCGCCACGCACACACCTACCCCAAATCATATGTAGCGCCAGTCTCCAGACCCATGCCGCAGTCTTCCAGGTTCCAAAACGCCTACACCTCCACACCGCCACGTCCACACATCCACACCTCCACCTCCACACCTCCACACCTCCCATAGACACGCGGCGCGACCGGCGGCTCGATATGTGTGCAGACGTTCAACATAATTCCCACCTGGCAGTCTTCCAGGTGCACAATGCCCACACCTCCACACCTCCACCTTCACACCTCCACACATGTCCACACCCACAGGCGCGCGGCGCGACCGGCGGCTCGATCTACGCACAGACGTTCGCCGTCGCCGCGGGCAACCTGCCCGGCAACCTGGCGTCGCTGTGGCTAATCGACAGGCTCGGGCGCCGCCTCACGTGCGTTTCGCGCACCACCCTTTTGCCATACTATTGTCTAGTTGGGGTGGTTGAGGTTTCGTTTTGCAAGGCAGAAGGGGGGGCGAAGGGGGCGACCTGCCCAGCAACCTGGCGTCGCTGTGGCTGATCGACAGGCTCGGGCGCCGCCTCACGTGCGTTTCGCGCACCACCCTTTTGCCATACTATTGTCTAGTTGGGGTGGTTGAGGTTTCGTTTTGCAAGGCAGAAGGGGGGGCGAAGGGGGCGACCTGCCCAGCAACCTGGCGTCGCTGTGGCTGATCGACAGGCTCGGGCGCCGCCTCACGTGCGTTTCGCGCACCACCCTTTTGCCATACTATTGTCTAGTTGGGGTGGTTGAGGTTTCGTTTTGCAAGGCAGAAGGGGGGGCGAAGGGGGCAACCTGCCCAGCAACCTGGCGTCGCTGTGGCTGATCGACAGGCTCGGGCGCCGCCTCACGTGCGTTTCGCGCACCACCCTTTTGCCATACTATTGTCTAGTTGGGGTGGTTGAGGTTTCGTTTTACAAGGCAGAAGGGGGGGGGGGAAGGAGGCGACCTGCCCAGCAACCTGGCGTCGCTGTGGCTGATCGACAGGCTCGGGCGCTGCCTCACGTGCGGTCCGCGTATCAACCTTCTGCCATACAACTATTGCTTGGGTGCAAGGGGGGGTGGGGGGCGCGGAAAAGTACGTGTGTGACACACGCGCTGATGATCAATCTTCTTGCTGTCTATGTTCCAAATCAAGCAGATTTTTTTTCGACACCTGCGGGCCGAGATGTGGGGGTCCAAAGTTGGTGTGTGTGTGTGTGTGTGGAGGGGGGGCGGCAAACTAAATATAGGGGGTCGAGAACCAGTCGAGAACTATCTTTCCACTGGACCGATTTCGATGGGAAGACCACCATTGGAAGCGCCTCGATGAGAGGAGCAGAAATCCACTCTCAGAAGAGAAGGGATAATTAGGGTGGGGATATGCACCTCCTCAACCCCCCAACTCCCTGCGTGCTCCCTACGGTGCACCAAGTGCTCACCTAGGGCTGTGGGCAACCTTCATGGATTTATGTCGAACTGATGCCTTTTGAATGTCCTTGGAGAGCACAGCATAACACCTCGGGAGAGTCAACCCTGAATCTGCCTGGAAAGTTTGAACTGT
>VFSX01000114.1:0-90000 GCA_016618255.1 Chlamydomonas sp. UWO 241 | reverse complement strand
AGCATGCATTGACGGGCGCCAGCTCCTCCGCTCGTCGATCAACTCGTCGAGATCGGTGCCGCATGGCGTCCTGCATGGGGGGAGGATAAGGGCCGTCTCCCAGCACGGGCCGCGGCAGCGCGTCTCTATAGTATGTAAATAGACGTGCGTACGTAAATACTATGTACTGTAGAGTGCAGAACACCCAGAGTGACATCAGGTGTGTGGAGTGTGTGTGTGTGTGTGATCGCGGCGACGGTTTTCAATGGCGTGCTGGTGCCTCGGTGGAATGTGCTCGACGCAATCAGGTGCGTGTATGTGCACACGTTTGTGTGTGTGCGTGTTCGTTTGTGTGTGTGTGTGTGTGTGTAAGGGTCCAGACGACTATAATAGACCATAGACTATTATAGACTATAACACACTATTATAGACGTTCCATCTGAGACGGCTATAAACGGAAAAGTGCCCCCAAACACACAGTCCTGGCCAGCGCACTGCACAGGCATGCTTTGAGTGGTGTATTTAGGCCATAGGCAGGCTAAAACACTGAAGGGGGGCTCTGCATGTGCCTGGGGTGAGTGACCCTCCTCCCCACACCCACTATAAGTGTGAACCCGCACACTGTGAAGCCTCGTTCTGCCTCTTCTAAGACCTCTTGCGGTTCCTCACGACCATATGGACGGCAAGCACTGTGAGACCTTACTCAGGGAGGATGGGAAGCAGTCGCATGGGTCGAAGTGGTGGGCCCCACATAAGCTGCTTGCCACCAGTGATTCCCCTGCGAGCCGTAAACCGCTCCGAGACGGATTTCCCATTTCCCAGAAAACCACCACACACTAAGTAGAAGAGGGCGTGGAGCGGTGCGTTGGAAAGCTCGTGCCGAGAGCAGCCCAACGGCATGCGTTGCATGAATACCCGCTGTGTATCGTGCCTGGTGTGGGCGGTCAAAGTTGCTGGAGCCGTCAAAAAAATAATTACTAAAATCCTTCCCAGGGACCACTGCTTGCCACTAATGGGCCTGCAGAGCACAGCAGTGCACATTGCGTGCTGGCGCAGGGAGGTGCCAGCAAGTGACCGCCCGCAAAATATCAGAATGCAGGTGCTCAATGTCCAAACGCGCATCAACTGGTACAAGGAGCCCGCTGCGGTTGCACTGTTCCCCAACGTCAGCATGATCGCGGTGCGCCTGCTCGGAATGCACGCCACCAGCGGCTTCAACGAGCGCAACTGGCACTCGCACGGCATGGCGTACACGAAGCTGCGCCCCAACCTTGAGATATCGTCGGCCTCCAAGACTGTGCCTATCGCACACACCACCACCAGCAGCTCAAGCTGGAAGTAGCCGGGAAGCGCATGTCCGAGATGGTGCACGTCTCCTCCAAGGCGCCTGCCATCTTCCTGCAGCGCAAGATCAAGGCGGAGGCCACGATGGTGGCCCCCCACCCTGGCGAGGCGACGGCGAGGGAGAGGAGGAGGAGGAGGAGGCGGGTGGCGCGGGTGCTAAGCGCGGCCCGCTGGCTGCGGACGCGCGCGTGCGCGGCGGCGGCGGCGGCGGTGGCGGTTTGGGGCCAACTGAGCAGCAGGCCACGGATGGCAGGCTGACTAGGCAGCGCCAACGCTAAGAGCAGCTAGCGGCCCATGTGCCTAGGTGCAGGCTAGGGGTGGGCCTGCATGCATTGGAGCGATTTCATAGGCGTCGTGGTTTGTTCACACCGCGACACCGTGTGCGCCTGGTCGACCGGCACAGATTAACTTATATTCGGCAGGCGTGCGACACTGAGCCAATTGAGAGCCTTGTGGCAAAGCGATCAATGCAGTGGCTAGGCCATGTGATGCGCATGCCGGCTTCTCGTCTTCCTCGTACGACTTTTGACTGCACAATGGATGTGGCTCGGCAGCAAGGCCGGCCTCCAGCCTCCTCCCGACACTATTTTCTTAAGCTACTGATTCAGCAGCTAGGCGAAACTAGTGGCACTCGTTCTGATTGGAAGACTTTTTCGGACACGGCGTTTGAGCGTGCTCAGGATAGGGTCGGGTGGAGAGCCGTGGTGTACGGTCCGGCTGCCCCTCAGGCGCCGGCCCCTCCACCACGGCGGTCAAGTAGATTGGCAAGCGCCACTTGACCCCCTATCCCCTAGAAGCAGTTAGGACCTATTTTGGAGGCGTCGCACAATAGCTCTCCTTTTTGCTCTGGGACTACACGTTGGCAGGCAGCCGGCTGGTGGCTACCGCCCCTCACAAGTAATTGTTAGGGCCAGAACTGGACTTGGGTCTAGGCGGTGGTACTAGGACTAGAGGTAGTCTTTGCTGGAAAGCCGATGTAACTGTAACTGTAACTGATTTTTACAGTCTATATGGCTATTTATAGACTATGTAGTCTTTCCGTGGAGAATATAGACTATAATCTGGACCCTCATGTGTGTGTGTGTGTGCGATCGCGGCGATGGTGTTCAACGGCGTGTGGGTGCCGGGGTGGAATGTGCTGGACGCAATCAAGTGCGTGTTTGTGCACACGTTTGTGTGTGTGGGGGGGTGGGGGTGGGTGGGTGGGTGGGTGGGTGGGTGATCGCGACGACGGTTTTCAATGGCATGCCAGTACCGGGGTGGGATGCGCTCGACGCAATCGGGTGCGCGTCTTCCAAAGTACTTAAGTACTATGTACTGTAGAGTGCAGAACACCCAAGGCAACATCAGGTGTGTGTGGAGTGTGTGTGTGTGTGTGTGTGTGCGTGTGTGTGATCGCGGCGACGGTTTGCAATGGCGTGCTGGTGCCGGGGTGGGATGCGCTCGACGCAATCAGGTGCGTTTATGTGCACACGTTTGTGTGTGTGCGTGTGTGTGTGTGCGTGGTCGCGGCGACGGTTTGCAATGGCGTGATGCACTCGACGCAATCGGGTGCTTGCACCGACACACGCAAGCGCCACACACACACACACACACGCACACACACACACACACTGGCGACACGTGCACTTGCCCCCCCCATCCCCCCCACCCCGCACACACATACCACAGCGCTGAGCTCTACCCAACCTCGGTTCGTTCCACCGGCTTCGGCCTGCTCGGTGCGACCGGCCGGCTGTCGTCGCTCGTGTGTACGTACGCTGCGGGGGAGCTTCTGGACGTGGCGCTGTGGGCTCCGCTCGTGTTCGCTGCTGTGCTGCTGGCAGGCGGAAGGTGTGTGTGCGCATGTGTGTGAGTGTGTGTGTTTGTGTGTGTGTGTGTGTGTGCATGTGTGTGTGTATGTGTGTGTGTGTGTGTGTGTGTGTGTTGGAGCCGTGTATACGTACGCAGCGGGGGAGGTCCTGGATGTGGCGCTGTGGGCTCCGCTCGTGTTCGCTGCTGTGCTGCTGCCGGGCGGAAGGTGTGTGTGTGTGTGTGTGTGTGTGTATGTGTGTGTGTTGGAGCCGTGTGTACGTGGGCAGCAGGCGAGTTGCTCGACGTCGCTCTGGGGCTCGATGCATGTTAGCTGTGCTGGCGGGAGGAGGGTGCGTGCTGACGCTGCTTGCTGCTGCTGCTTGCTGCTGCTGCTGCTGCTGGCTGCTACTTGCTGCTGCTTGCTGCTACTGGCTGCTGCTGCTGCTGCTGCTGCTGCTGCTGCGCCCGCCCCCGGCCCGCAACCACCGCCACCTGCTGCTGCTGCTGCGCCGACCCGTCTGTCCCTAACCCACCACCACCCCTGCTGATGCTGATGCTGCGGACGTATGATGTAACCCACCACCACGCCTCCTGCTGCTGCTGCTGCTGCTGCTGCTGCTGCTGTTGCTGTTGCTGCTGCTTCTGCTGCTTCTGCGCCCACTCCTCGGCCTATAACCACCACCCCTGATGCTGCTGCTGCGGATGAATGATGTAACCCACCGCCAGCCCTGCTGCTGCTGCTGCTACCACCCCACCACCACCACAACCCACACTGCTGCTGCTCCTGCTGCTGCTGGTGCTGCTGGTGCTGCTGCTGCGCCCACCCCTCGGCCCGTAACCCATCACCACCCCTGCTGCTGCTGCTGCCACCCACCCCCACCCCCACCCCCACCACCCTGACCGCAGCGCGTGCATGATGCGCCTGCCGGAGCCGGCGGGCGCCCCGCTTCAGGACAGCATCGGCGAGGTGCAGCGCGGCGGCAGCCAGGCTCAACAGGAACACCGAGGGGCGGCGGGGCAGCAGCACCGCGGCGGCGACGGCGGTGACGCTGACGACGGCGCAGAGGCGGCGCTTCTGAGTCCGCAGTTCCTCCCGAGCTCGTTTGTGGCGCTGCAGGGCCGCGAGTGAGGAAGTGGGAAGGTGGCCCCATTCAAGCTGCCGTACCCGTCGATGTGTAAAATGAGTCCTACTCTGGCGCGTGTGGCCCAAATGTGGCCTAGGCACACACCGCCGCCGTCGCCCACCGTTTCAGCTGCAGAAGCTTCGCACACACGTACGGCTGGTGTGCTGGTGCCCCACCACCACGCTTGCGCTTGTCCACAAGCAGTCCTCTTGCAGTTATTTAACTGAAAGGTGTGTGGTGAGCCCGCTCCGTGAAATGCCTGGACTGTGTGAAATGTGGTCCACACTTTCAAAAGGCAGCTCAGCAGCCGCAGCGCACAGCTGCAACTGCACCACCCCACATGGTCATGCTTTCGTCGTCTCGCCATGGCACGGTCGCGGGCGCTGGCAGACCCACGGCGCCCTCTCTCCGCAACGCAGCAGTGAGCAGGCACGTGATCTTCACCCCGATGCGTCCCCAAGCATCCCGATAACCATACAGTGGAATGCTCCTGTTGCGCATAATGGGGGGGAGGGGGGGGGGAGGGGGGCACTCGACGGTGCAGAACCGTTGCATTTCGTGAAGCCTGTGTTGACCCCCTCGAATCACGCAGGCCGCGCGGTGCGCTGCAGGTAAGGGCCGCCGCCGCCACCGATGTGGGCACGAGGTGAGGAGGGGGGGCACGCACCACAGCATGCAGCTCGAACACCCGGTGTTGCATGGGCCATCTACCCTGCACCAACTGTACCCGGCAACTCACCCGCAACAGCCCCCCATCTCTATCCCCTGGCCCCCCTCTCTAGCCCCTGCCCCCCCTAGCCCCGCCCATACACCTGGCAATGGTGGTGCAGGCAGAGAGCGGCTCCAGCGATTCAGTGTGTGCACGTGCATGCGTCACCATGCACGCCATGCGCCCCCAAACTCCACTCACCCGCTGCTCTCCCCCCCCGACCCTGCCTGCTGCCGCCAGCTACGACGGTGTCAACCAGGGACCAACGTGCGCCACCTTCACCGACCACTCGGGCAGGCAGATCCAACCCATGTGCGTTGACTACGGCTTCAGGAGCGGCGGCGGCCGCCTGTACCAGGTGTGTGCACCACTCGGTTGCACCATGCGCCATGCAACACACGCGTGCGCAACACACGCACGTCTCAGGGATTTCCCTGGCAGCGTCTGCCTGAGATGTCACACACATGCCCCGGAAGCGCCAGGCCAGGCTGAGCGCAGCGCAGCGCATGGCGTTGGTGCATCCCTGGCGCAGATGGGGGTGTTGGGTGTGGGGGCACCTAGTACGAGGGGGTGGAGATGTGGCGTGGCACCCTCGCGACGACACTCAGCAGGCAGACTGTCGTCGTTGTCGTCAAATGCATAGCACAACGGGAGCGCCTAGACCCTGAGTTAAAACTCGAGACCCAAACAGGATACAGCCAGCGAGGCGCGCACCCTTCCCCCCCCAGCACAGCCCCCCGTTGTGACGAACTTCAAAGAACTACCCCACACGGTTCTGAGAGGCAAGTGCGGGAATGCCAGCCCAAGTCCACACTCGACAATCACTAAGGCGGCACGCCTGGCAACTGTGCTCACCTATGACTGCACACGCCACGCAACCACCCACCATCCAACCACCCAACCACCCAACCCACCACCCAACCCACCACCCAACCTCCCAACCCACCACTCAACCGCCCGACCCCGCCCAACTGCAGGAGAGCTACGGCGAGACGCCCGGCTCGGTGTGGTCGCTGGTGGGTGGCCCCGTGCGTATACTTGGGGGAGGGGTGCGCGTGCCTGCTCAATAGCGCTTTGCGAAGAGAGAGCATCGGGCGGTGCTTGTGCGTATACTTGGGGGAGGGGTGCGCGTGCCTGCTCAATAGCGCTTTGCGAAGAGAGGGCATCGGGCGGTGCCCCGTGCACGTGCTCGTGCCTGCGCCAGCAGGCGCATGTGTTTGGTGCATCTGCGTGCGCATGCGCTGTGTGCGTCCACATGCGCATTGGTTGGGTGCATCCGCGGAGAGGACTGTGCGCCTGCTCTGCTGCTCTGATCACCACACGCCCCATCCCACCTGTGCACTCGTGCACGCCACCACAGGCCAAGGACAACTTTGACAAGGAACTGCTGCAGCTGCGCCAGTACACGCGATACAGGGTGAGGCGGCAGCGTGCTCGACACGCAGAGGGCACGTGCTCGACATGCACAGGGCGCGTGCGACAAGGGCGCGCACGGTCTCGACGTGCACAGGGCGCATGCTCGACATGGCAGAGGGCTCGGCTGCCACAGCCACGCGCCGCCCCGGCCCGCATGCCACCCCCCCACCCCCCACCCCGCTCGGCCCCTACTTTCCATTGTGCATCGCGCGTGCCTACCTACCAGGGGTTTTGCCAGCACTGATTGTTAGGGCCAGAACTGGACTTGGGTCCAGGCGGTGGTACTAGGACTAGAAGGTAGTCTTCGCTGGAAAGCCGATCTTACTGTTACTCTTACTGAACCCGTCGGGACACTGGATTCGAGAGGAAGAACGCTCGCATGGATGCCCCCCCCCCCCTCCCCCCTCTCCCAACCCTCTCCCAACCCTCTCCCAACCTTCTCCCAACCCTCTCTTGGCCATCACCCACCCACCACCCTGCCCCAAGGTGGGAGGGCCAGGTCCACCCTGCCCTCCCACCTCCGCGCCCAGGGGCAGGGCATGCTCGCTAAGGCGCTCAACCAACACCTAAGCAGCACCCACCCAACATCCACTCACCCACCCCCTGATCCCATCAAGGTCCTCACCCGGGCGCACCCCTCCCCCCCCCCTTGCCCCAATCCAGGTCCACCCTGGCCCTGCCACCGTTGTGCCCGAGGGCATGCTCGCCAAGGCGCTGAACACAGTCGGCGAGTCGGTCGCGTCCGCGTTCGGAAGGATGGACGAGGCTCTGGAGAAAGCGAGCGTGGGTGCTCTACCACTGTCTGTGACTGCATGGGGTCTGCTCACGCCTCGCTTTCTCTCTCGTCCCCCCTCTCTCTCGCCCTCTCTCTCTCGTTCCCTCTCTCTCTCTCTTCTTTCTCTCTCTCTCTCTCTCTCTCTCTTCTTTCTCTCTCTCTCTCTCTCTCTCTCTCTCTCTCTCTCTCTCTCTCTCTCTCTCTCTCTCTTCTCTCTCTCTCTCTCTCTCGCTCGCTCGCTCGCTCGCTCGCTTCCTCTCCATCTCCCTCTCTTGCTCTTCATCTCTCCCGCGCGCGCTCGATTGCAATGCTTGCCCCCCCCCCCCAAGTCATGCGCGCTGCGTGGCTACTGTGTGTCTCACTGCCACTGCCATTGCGCCCCGTCGCATCATTGTGTGAGCCCTCCCCCCCCCCCCCCTTCCCGCAGCTGCTGCCCACGCTGGAGCTGGCACCAAAGCGGGGCGAATTCCAGTCCAAGGAGTGGACCGACGTGGCCAACCAGCTATCGAAGGTGTGTGTGAGTTAGAGCCCACAGCCCGATGGTGGACGTCTCTTGTTCCCCCCCCCCCCTCCTCGCTTGTTGCCCCGTCATCCCTCCTTTTCACGCTGTCTGTCCCTTGCTCCCCCCCCCTCCATGACCTCTCGCAGCTCAAGCTGTCCATCCATGACCAACGACCGCCACCAGCCCCCACCAAGCGCCCACCACCCACCAATCAACCAATAAATAAATAAATGAATAATGCAATAAATCAACCAATCAACCAATCAACCAACCCCACCTCGCGCAGCTCACGCTGTCCATCCATGACCAACCACCGCCACCAGTCTCCACCAAGCACATACCATCCACCAATCAATCAATCAATGAATAATTCAATAAATTGACCAATCAATCGACCACCGCTACCTCCACTTCGCGCAGCTCACACTGTCCGACCATCATCGACCACCCACTATCACCGCGCCCTCCCCCCTCCCCGTTCTCAATGTATAAATAAGGCCTGCGACCCGCACATCAGCCACGTGCGGCTCGGGGATGACGCAATGCGCGCGTGTGGTGGTGGTGGTGATGGGGGGGGGGCTGCAAAGGCACTAGTTAGGAGGGCATGGGGCAGATAAGCTCACCTTTGGACCGTACCCGAGGGGGGAGGGACCAATCCCCACCAACCACCACCAACCACCAATAAATCAATAAATCCATCAATCAAACAATCAATCAACCAACCACCTCAACCTCTGTAGCTCAAGCTGTCCAACCAGGCTGTGGCTGAGATGGAGCACCAGCGCGTGCTCAAGGAGGGCGACATCGACACGCCGTTCCTCGTCAAGGTGTGACACCACACTTACAAGTTTAGGGTTTGGGGTCGAGGTTAGGGTCCAGATGTGGTTCACCACCATGCCAATGATGTCCTTAGCGCCCCCGCTGTGGGGGCTGCGGCAAAACGGGGAATTTGGGGGGAAACTGCGGGGGCGAATCGCGGGAATTTCGCTCCGAAACGTGTGAAATTCGTCGATTTCACACGTTTCCGCGAAACAAAATCGCCTTCTGTGGGGGCAATTCGGCATGTTCCCTCCTATGTTTCGGGGGCAAACAGGACATTCCTGGTTTACTCTGTGGCACCACTGCACCATGCTACTCCTTCGCGGAAAGGGGGGCGATATCGACCCGCCGTTCCTCGTGGTGTGAGGGTGTGACCACACGCTGAAGTGTTTAAGGTCCTGGCTTGGCCGCTCCTCGGCCTCCACTCTGGTCTCCACATTGTTGGGTGCATGCTACAGGAGCGCGCCTGCCAACGCTGCACGTGCGGTGCTGTGCATGGCGGTGTTGTGTATGGGCATGGGCAGACCCAAGCTGCCCTAGTCTGCCGTCCAGTGGTGTCATTAAGGAAACCAATAATGTCCTGTTTGCCCCCGCAACATAGGAGCGAACATGCCAACTCGCTCCCGCAGTGACATTCCCATTCCATCGCACTATTGGGGATGCCGTACAACCGAATCCTGTTCCTGAAACGGGCCTCGGAAGACGGCCACACGCCCCGGTGCAGCCCCACACACCGAAGTCCCTTCCACACCCTCCCAACTATGAAACACATGAATGACCATGGATTTGGCATCCCTGTTGTTAGACGAATCCATCGCGTCCTTCCCCGTCCTCATCCGAGGTCTGCAGAGCATTCTGGCTCCGACAGGGTGTGAACCAGTGGTCAACACCAATTGCCCTCTCCCCCCCCCCCCCCACACACACACCACTGCAATACAGATTGGGTGTGTGGGGGATCCGAATGTGGCTTTAGTCTCCTCTTCACGAGAGGAAGAGAGCGCACCAACTCTCGTGTCGAGCAGATGTCGGATTTTAAAGTTAATTAACATTCTGAGAAACTGTCCACACACACACACACACCCCAAATTCCCTTGTTTTTTGGAGTTGATTTCTCCCTCATCTAGGAAGGGGAAGGGCATGGCGCCGGTCCGGTGTGAAAATTCGAACATCTTCAACGTTGGGTCTGTTTCTAACTTCCCTGCCCCCCCCCCCCCCCGCTTGGACTCCATACTCTTTCAGTGATTCCAACCTTTCCCCCCACACGCACCCCCCACAGGCCCCGTTCCTCGCCCTCTGCTTCGTGCTCGACGTCCTCTACGATCAGAAACCTATTGCAAAGGTGTGCGTGTGTGTGTGCGTGTGTGTGCGTCCATGGTGGACTTCACAGTCTGTTTGTCGTATTATGCGTGTGTGTGTGTATATGTGTGTGTGTGTGTGTGCACGCTCCAACAACCTGCTGGAGACCGAGCGGGTGGGTGGGCGCACAGGGCGTGCGCATGCCAGTGCCTGCCTGTGTGTGTGTGTGAGAGAGAGAGAGAGAGGGGAGGTCGCGCCGCGCTCCAACAACCTACCCGACACCGCGCCTGTGTGCGCGTGCCCAGGGCTCGCGCGTGCCCGCGCCTGTGTGTTCATGCGGGGAGGGGGCGAGCATGCGCCAACACCGGACCACTCTGATCAGACCCGCCGTTTAGGATTTAGGGTTGAAGGGTTTTAGGCCTTAAAGCTTAAAACCTTAAACCTAAAACTGAAACCCTAAAACCCAAACCTTAAAACCCTGAACCCCGAACCCCTCAACCCCAGACCCTACCGCCCCCCCCCCCCTCCTCTCAAGTTCTGGGTTCTCGAGACCGTCGCGCGCATCCCGTACTTCGCCTACATCTCCATCCTGCACTTGTACGAGTCGCTCGGCTTCTGGCGCGCGGGCGCTGAGCTGCGCAAGATCCACTTTGCTGAGGTGAGGTCATCCTTTTTCAAGACATGAGGGTCGGGGGTGCTCGGCTTCTGGCGCGCGGACAACACCACGCAGAAGTGGAGCGAGATGCGCCACCTGCAGCAACACCTGCAACACCCGCAACCCCTGTAACACCAGCAGCACCCGCAACACCACGCAGGAGCGGAACGACATGCACCACCTTCAGCAACAGCACCTGCAACACCCGCAACACCAGCACCACCTCTTGACAACTGCAACCCCTGTACCACCATCACCCCCTACAACACCACGCAGGACTGGAACGAGATTCACAACCTCAAGCAACACCTGCAACACCACCCGCAACACCTGCAACACCTGCAACACGTTGAACACCACGCAGGAGTGGAACGAGATGCACCACCTTCAGATCATGGAGTCGCTCGGCGGCGACCAGTCGTGGTTTGACCGATTTGTGGCAGAGCACTCTGCGATCGCGTACTACTGGTGCGCGTTGCGTGTGCGTGTGTGAGTGTGTGTGTGCTTATAACTGGTGTGTTTGTGTGCATCTGTATGGTTTGGGGGGGGGGGCGACTAGTCATGGTTTGACCAATTTGTGGCGGAGCACTCGGCCATCGTGTACTACTGGTGCGTGTTGTGTGAGCGTGTGTGCTTATTTGTGTGCGTGCGTGTGTGCGTGCGTGTGTGCGTGCATGAACAACGCACAGGGCTGTGTGTAGGGTCGTGGGCAACCGTAGATGGACGGCCCCGTGTATCCGTATATACGTACATGCGACCGTATATACGTATATACGTACCCGTATATGTAGCACAGCTGCCTCATATGTATGTCAAATTGGGTGAGAGACGCGCTGTTGGAACGCTGGATTTACAAGGGGCACTGTTGCTCTCGGTGTGATCATCATGCGTGCTAAGGTTTTTCAGTAAATGCCAAAACCGTGTTGTGGCTGCACGGTCGGCCGCGGTGCGTGCAGTGCGGGAGCCAAGTCCTCTCCCTCCTCCTTTCCCCTCCTCTCCCTCCTCCCCCCTCCGTTGAGTCTACGACCTGATCTAGTTCAGTACCCAAGGGCCCCCGTCCCTTGTTAAAACGCTGAGCAAGTAATAGCCGAGACACTACCCCACCAAGACCTAGACCCAGACACACACCCAAACCCTAGACCTGGGGATTTTGGCACGGGAGGCGGGGTGGCGGCCGCTGGCAGCCGATTGGCTGCGCCAGGCCACACGCTTTTGGGATAAGACGCGGGGGCGGCCTGACGGCGACCTGCTTAAAGATGCGATGCGGGAGAGCTGAGGGCTGGCGGAAGCGGGGGGGGCGTGCTGGGCGGCACGCTTGCAGGTGTGCCTCGGAACTGTGGGGCACACCCTGGCGTGGGACCAGGAGGGACCGGTACGCATCACCAACCTGCTGGACGTGGCGACCGCGGCGTGGCTGGCCGCCGCGACAAGCACATCGGCGCTGCCGAGCGGCACTACCGTGCGAGATGTACCTGAGGAGTGGTCGCGCGGCTTCAAGATGCTGACCTACATGCGGTGGATGGCGGGTATCTCCATGAGCTGCAGATAGAGCGGGGGCGCTACGCCGTGGCGGGACAGAGGCAGCGACGCAGCCAGCGGGCGTGCTGCCTAAGTTCATAAGCTCTTCGCCAGGGGCTCCCGCCCTGGCGCCGCTCGATGGCGGACAACCGGGACAACTGCGCTTGGTACTGGGCGGCTGAAAATCTGGAAATTTACCCTGAGCGGCTGTGACGCACAGCGCTACTGATGAACTGGTCCTGATGGGGCGAGGCTATGTGGCAGATGGGGCAGCGGTACGATGGAGAGCACGATGCACGATGGCGAGAATTGCGGCGAGCATGCACCCCCTCTCACAACGATCGGAACTCAAGCAGATTGCGGCTCCTAATGGTTTACTGTGCCTGGATGGAAGAGAGAGACGGATGGCGAGAAATTGAGAAACATGGGAAGCGAGGCACATGCGGCTAGGCTTTGTGAGGAGGTTGCGGCGCAGGGGTTCCCTGCCCCAAGGCGCAGATTATTAGATGGCGACGCGATCGATGCACCAGCCGTGCGGCATGGGGCGAGGCGAGGCCCCACCAGCGGGCGGGCACCATAATGGAGATGGCGGCTAAGAACGGGGAATGCGGCTACCGGGGATGAGGCTACGGGTTATGCATGCCAGGGGACGGCGGACAAGGCTAATGCGTCACGGCGCATGGGTAAAGAACGGGGAATGAGGCTACGGGAGCTGGCGGGCGCGGCGCGCGCACGGCGCGCGCGGCGCATGGGGGTTGCATGGCGGCGCTCTGCGCGTGCATGCATGGAGGAGATTGCTGGCGGGCATGGAGGAGATTGCTCGCGGGCGTGGAGGAGATTGCAGGCGGCAGCATGGAAGCGGATGGCGAGAAATTGAGAAACATGGGAAGCGAGGCACATGCGGCTAGGCTTTGTGAGGAGGTTGTGGCGCAGGGGTTCCCTGCCCCAAGGCGCAGATTATAGATGGCGCAGCAATCAATACACTAGCCGTGCGGCATGGGGCGAGGCGAGGCCCCACCAGCGGGCGGGCACCATAATGGAGATGGCGGTTAAGAACGGGGAATGAGGCTACAGGGAGAGGATACGGGTTACAGATGCCAAAGGGGACGGCGGAACAAGGATCAGCCATAGGTGTCACGGGGAATGGCTAAAGAACGGGAATGAGGCGGGTGGTACGGGTGCTGGCGCGCATGGAGCGCGGCGCGGCGCATGGAGATCGCATGGCGGCGCCCATGCATGGACGAGATTGCTGGCGGGCATACAGGAGATTGCTGGCGGGCATGGAGGAGATTGCTGGCGGGCATACAGGAGATTGCTGGCGGGCGTGGAGGAGATTGCTGGCGGGCATGGAGGAGATTGCTGGAGCCAATGGCGGCGGCGGGACTAGTAGTAGAACACAGGCGCACACCAACAATGCGTTGCTGTCACTACCTGGGTGGTATAGGGTGGATCTGGGGGCCCAGTGTCCTGTCTAGGTCCAGTGCGTGCGCGCGTGTGGGGGTTTACCCTCACCCCTACCAGGTAGCCAGCCAGTTTCCCACTGAAACTGAGTTTAAGGTGTCGGGCGCTAGCGCCGACACCGGTCTTATACATCATTACTGGTGTCACACAGACTGTAAGATCCATCATCATCAGACCCAGGGGACCCCCTGCCTAGACCCACACCCACACCCACACCCAAGACCCAAGACCCAAGACCCAGGCCCCAGACCCCGCCCCCGCCTCCCGCCCCCGCCCCAGACTCCAGACCCCAGACCTCAGGCCCCAGACCCTAGACCTCGACCCAGACTGACCCCAAAGTTGTTGCGCCACCCGCCGCATGAGCCCCATGCGCCCCATGCATCACCACTACCCCCCCAAAGCTGCATGCAATCGACAGAGCTGATCGTCAGCTTAACAATGCAAGCAGAATCGTCCGATTCCGTGCTGTATTTGGGGAGTAGTGTTGCCGTTTGTTGCGTGACTCCAAGGTGTGACCCCATTGGCTGTCTGAAGGACCTTGCGGCCCACGTTCCTCCATCCTATATCTCTTGCTTACTGCTACTGAGGCTGTTTGCGACCCGTTGCGGCCCGTCGCGGCCCGGATCGCGTCGGCGTCAGCCGCAATCCACACAAAAATAAAAAATAAACCGTGTATCGCAGTGCGTATACCGCTCGCTTTTGAAATCCGTGTATACGGCCGTATATACGGATGTACGGATATACGGGATATACGGTTGCCCACAACCCTAGCTGTGTGTGTGTGGAACCAACCCCCCTGTCTCGCGTAAACACGTGTCCCCCCCCCCCCGCCCCCTCCCTCTTACGTCGCCTGTTTGTTTTTGCCCGCCCAGGCTGCTGATCGTGTTCTACCTCGTGTCGCCAAAGGTTGCGTACAACTTCATGCAGGTGTGTACACGCGGGGCGGTGATCTCCTTTTCATGATTTTTTTTATTAATTATTCCACAGCCGGATTTTGTTTTGACCGTGTTGACCGTTGACCTCCCGTTGACCGTTTGTCATCATACATAGGTCATTTGAAAGCTGACGTGCTCTGTCTGGCGAGCCTGTCACACTTATAATCCACTGGATGGGTTGAGCTGTGTGCAAGGTCGAAGTACAGCCGTCATACAGCCAAGTGGCTGTGTAGAGCCTTAAAGGAAATCACTGATGCGGGGTTGCGGGTTCTCGCATGGTGCTTCTAGGGTTTCATTGAGGAGAGTTTTAGTTAGGTCTTGAGGAGAGAGCCTCTACGCCGACTCTGTATGTGACCGTCCGAGGCCCCTCATTTTGTTCCGCCTCGTGTCGCCGAAGATTGCGCTCAACGTCATGCAGGTGTGTTGGGATTGCGTGGGCCTTGATTGTTAGAGCTACACGCGTCCCCCCCCCCCCCCGCACTTCTCCCACACTTCCCTCCCAGCCCCACACACACGTGCGCACACGCGGAACGTCACAAGGAGCACAAATGCACAGTGTTGAAGCTTCTGCACGCGTCCTTGCCTCCCACACTCCCCCCCAAGCCCCCCACACCCCGCACACGCACACACAAAAAACGTCGAGCTGCATGCGATCGACAAGTTTTCCGAGTTAATTGAGGCCAACTCAGAGCACGTGTCCTTGTCCTCCACACCTCCCCCACACTTGCACACACATTCCACCACCCCCCACGCACCAACGCAGCGCGTTGAGCTGCACGCGATGGACACGTACGCCGAGTTCATCGTAGCCAACGCAGAGCTGCTCAAGACGGTGTGTGTGTGTGTGTGTGTGTGTGAGTGTGTGTGTGCGTGTGAGAGTGTGTGTGTGACCCCCCCCAGACCCCCCAAACCAAGGATACCATCCACTCGATTCAGGCGCTGGTCGGTCACCCGCTATTCGAGAGACATCCCAGTGCACGGGTCACCTTGTAACAATTACCGGGGTGTATTGCTGTTAGTAGTACACGCATTGCCGGTGCATGCGGACGGCCTCATGTAACGCTCGGTTGGTTGGTTGTGTGTAAATGTGTGTGTGTAGTGAACCCCTCTGCTGCTGATGGTTATACGTACGCAAGGGGACACCACGTGCGATGCATTGAGGCCAACGCGGAGGTGCTCAACGCGGTAGGGTTGGACGGGGTCATGCAGGTCGTTGGACGGGGTCATGCAGGTCTTGCCAGATAACACGCGGTGCGTCATGCTCCCCCCTCCCCCCCCCCCAGATCCCGCCGCCAAGCGTGGCGCTCTTGTATGTCCTAAACGAACACCTGCGACAGTTTGACTCCACCACCGATTGCCCCTTCTTCCCCCCCCCCCCCCCCCGCCCCTCCCCCCTTTCCAGATCCCGCTGTTGAGCGCAGCTCTTTCGCACGTCCTAACGAACACCTGTACCCGTTTGACTCCACCACTATTGCCCCCCTCCCCCCCTCCCTCCCCTCCCTCCTTTCCAGATCCCGCTGCCGAGCTTAGCTCTTTCGTACGTCCTAAACGAACACCTGCACCTGTTTGACTCCACCACTGATTGCCCCCTCCCCCCCCCCTCCCCCCCCCCGTTCCAGATCCCCCCGCCGAGCGTGGCGCTCTCGTACTACCTAAACGAGGACCTCTACCTGGTGCGTCCGTGCTGCATTGGTGTCCTTAGGGAATCGGAGAGGGCCGTGTCTGCCCGCGCAACATACCGTCCTTGTTGTTTGCCTTCGCGGGGGGGGGGGGGGGGGGAACTACAATTGTTTGATGCAACTGCGGGAGTCGTTTTGATGCCGAAAATGCGATTTTGACAATTTACACTGGTGGAGAGCCGTGGTGTACGGTCCGGCTGCCCCTCAGGCGCCGGCCCCTCCACCACGGCGGTCAAGTAGATTGGCAAGCGCCACTTGACCCCCTATCCCCTAGAAGCAGTTAGGACCTATTTTGGAGGCGTCGCACAATAGCTCTCCTTTTTGCTCTGGGACTACACGTTGGCAGGCAGCCGGCTGGTGGCTACCGCCCCTCACAAGTAATTGTTAGGGCCAGAACTGGACTTGGGTCTAGGCGGTGGTACTAGGACTAGAGGTAGTCTTTGCTGGAAAGCCGATGTAACTGTAACTGTAACTGTTAGAAAGTGGATTGTCCCGGATCCGGGACATTTCGAAATGTTGATCGCAATTTCTGCAGAAATCGATTCACACCCCACCCTTTCGAACCGAGGTTCCTTCTATCCTCCTCCAGTAACAGTAACACGGGGTTTCCAGCTAAGCAGGCTACTCTTCTACCAGAGACACCCGCCGATACTCCAGCACACTTAAGTACTAGAGTACCGCCGGCTCCCGGCCGATAGACCACCGCTCCCGCCGGCTAGACTACCCCAAACAGCGGTCTCTGAGAGACATGTCTGGCAAGGAGCATATAGGAGAGGACCTTCCTCAAGGTCACAGTAGTGGCCTTGTGGCCAGTCAAGCCGGCAGAGCCGACTGGCGCTGACTGGAACGGTCCCCGCCTGGCAGTGCATGGCTGTCCAGCTCTCGTTTGCATGGGGCTCAGCCGGCGCCCCATGCCTCATGCATGGCCAGGTCCCACCCTCCAGGGGTGCATGGACGACAGAGCTGTCATGGAGGCTGCCTGAAGACCTTCCAACGCCAGTCACCGGCAGACGAGCGACCCCGAGGATGAGCGCGGTGACAAACACTGCGATTGGTGAAGCTGATTTACTCTGTGTTGCCTCGGCGGTCGCCACCGCTGAAGCCGTGATGGTAGCCCGCCTCCACGGGCAGCCATCTTGACCAATGTCCAGCATGCATTGACGGGCGCCAGCTCCTCCGCTCGTCGATCAACTCGTCGAGATCGGTGCCGCATGGCGTCCTGCATGGGGGGAGGATAAGGGCCGTCTCCCAGCACGGGCCGCGGCAGCGCCGCGGCTACTCGCCAAGCCATGGCAGCGCCGGGCAAGCCGCTCCTGAAGTGTTCCACCGAGGGGCAGTCTAGCAGGAGCCGGGCCAGTCGTATTTTACCCCGCTCGTCAGCGGCACGGAGATCCTCGTCACCAGCAGCGCCGCATTGCTGGGTCCAGGGCTCGGCGACGAGAACGCGCCTCCGTTAATCGAGCCCCTCCTCCTCCAGCGCCCCCTAATCAGGCAGTCCCATAGCTTGAGTCTGGAATGCGTCGCTGCTGCTCGAAGTTGCGTAATTCGGGCACCGGGCGGTGGCGGGCCGAGCCCGACAGCGGGCCTCATCACCGATGCCCTTGCGAGCGCGATGTCACCCCCCCCCCCCCCCCCCGTCCCTTGGACAGGTACTATGTCGCGTAGGGGACCCAGTGGAAGGCTGTGGCTCTTTCTGGCAGCTTCGGAGGCTGAGTGGGGCCCATGTGGTGGCTAGGTGTGGGAAGGGTGATTTTGTCCATTTTGCCGAGGAAATGGGCAAAATCTGTGCTTGGCCTCCCCCAGTGAACTTCCCCCCAGGGCGGCCAAAAAGCGGCCAAACTGCAAACCCTAAACTTTTCGTACTTTTTTCTCGGCTGTGAGGGGGTCAAACGCAGCGCTCCCGACGAAGGCGTCGATATGAGCAATTCGGCAGACGTATTCCGTCGTGTAAGATTGTGCGGTGGAGAGACGGCGAAATGCGGGGCAAAATGGCGAAGAACACACGGTGTTTTTTCGTCACCGTCTCATTTGTTCCAAGCCATTTTGCCCCGCATTTCGCCGTCCCTCCACCGCAGTCTCACGCGACGAAGGCGTCGATATGAACAATTCGGCAGACGTATTCCGGCGCTAAGTCACGCGGAGATAGCTTGTGCGCGCCGCCCAAGTAACAAGTAACAAGTAACACGGGGTTTCCAGCTAAGCAGGCTACTCTTCTACTAGAGATCACCCGCCGATACTCCAGCCCACTTGAGTGTACTAGAGAACCGCCGGCTCCCGGCCAATAGACTACCGCTCCCGCCGGCTAGACTACCCCAAACAGCGGTCTCTGAGAGACATGTCTGGCAAGGAGCATATAGGAGAGGACCTTCCTCAGGGTCACAGTAGTGGCCTTGTGGCCAGTCAAGCCGGCAGAGCCGACTGGCGCTGACTGGAACGGTCCCCGCCTGGCAGTGCATGGCTGTCCAGCTCTCGTTTGCATGGGGCTCAGCCGGCGCCCCATGCGTCATGCATGGCCAGGTCCCACCCTCCAGGGGTGCATGGACGACAGAGTTGTCATGGAGGCTGCCTGAAGACCTTCCAACGCCAGTCACCGGCAGACGAGCGACCCCGAGGATGAGCGCGGTGACGAACGCTGCGAATGGTGAAGCGGATTTACTCTGTGTTGCCTCGGCGGTCGCCACCGCTGAAGCCGTGATGGTAGCCCGCCTCCACGGGCAGCCATCTTGACCAATGTCCAGCATGCATTGACGGGCGCCAGCTCCTCCGCCCGTCGATCGACTCGTCGAGATCGGTGCCGCATGGCATCCTGCATGGGGGGAGGATAAGGGCCGTCTCCCAGCACGGGCCGCGGCAGCGCCGCGGCTACTCGCCAAGCCATGGCAGCGCCGGGCAAGCCGCTCCTGAAGTGTTCCACCGAGGGGCAGTCTAGCAGGAGCCGGCCAGTCGTATTTTACCCCGCTCGTCAGCGGCACGGAGATCCTCGTCACCAGCAGCGCTGCATTGCTGAGTCCAGGGCTCGGCGACGAGAACGCGCCTCCGTTAATCGAGCCCCTCCTCCTCCAGCGCCGCCCAATGACGTTAATCTCGGCATGCACCAAAACCAGGAGCCGCGCCTCGCCACGCCCCACGGGGACCAGCCCCCCGCCAGGTTCATGTTATTGGTGGTACGCATCAGTTGGAGGCGTCGCGAGGGGGCGGGAGGGGCGCGCAGAGTCGTTTGGCCATGGGAGGGTTGCATGGGGTCGTGACAGATGCCGTCATGCGGCGGCTCACGACGCCTCCCACCACACGCCATCTTCATGCATGAGTAGATCATGTTTATGAAAGGCAATCCCGCACGCGGGGAGCAGCGAACGAGGCCGTTTTGCAATTTTGGTGTGGCCAGTTTTTGGCTGAAGGTTCACTGGGGGAGGCCGCTTGCCCCCACTGGAAACAATGGAAATGATGTCGGATGGAGTTGCCGTTTCTACCATAGCTGCCCATCCACATCTTACGTGCCCCAAGAGAGTTGAGGAGGGTACCTCCAAGGGAGGGTTGACTTTTTTGAATTTGGAAGTAGTTGGCGCCAGTTTTGAATTTCCCCCAAGTTTGAGCTCTCATAGAAACCGCCTGGATTCGAATTTGACAAATCTAAGACCACCACCAGGTAGCCTGAAGTGTCAGCTTTCCAACGTGCCCACCCTCGCCAGATGGGACTCAGTGTGGCAGCCATGGCATGGAGGCAAAAAAGGGTTATAAGGTGTCCCGGATCCGAGACAAAAACACCCTCTCCCTAACACTAGTATAGCAGGGGGGGGGGGAGGTGAGCAGTTCCAGTCTGCCAACACGACCGCACTTGCTGCCAGCCCCCTATTCGCCAGCCCCCCTTTGTGCGCTCGTTTTCAAACACCCGGCGAACCGCAGTTTGACCCTGAACCCCGAACCCTTAACCGCAGTTTGACCAGTTCCAGTTGGTCAACGCGACCGCGCTCGCTGCCAGCCCCCCATTCGCCAGCCCACCTGTCCTCGCTCATTTTCAATCACCCTTCCAAACCGCAGTTTTGACCCTGAACCCTAAGCCCCCCCCCCCCCCCCCCGCAGTTTGACCAGTTCCAGTCGGTCAATGCGACCGCGCTTGCTGCCAGCCCCCTTTTTGCCAGCCCCCCTTTTCGCGCTCTTTTCAAACACCCAATCAACCGCAGTTTGACCCTTAACCCAGAACCCTGAACCCCCCCAACCGCAGTTTGACCAGCTCCAGTCTGCCAACGCGACCGCTCTTGCTGCCAGCCCCCTATTTGCTAGCCCCCCTTTTCGCGCTCGTTTTCAAACACCTAATTAACTGCAGTTTTACCCCAAACCCAGAACCCTTAACCCTAAACCGCAGTTTGACCAGTTCTAGTCGGTCAACGCGACCGGACTTGCTGCCAGCCCCGAATTCGCCAGCCCCCCTGATCGCGCCAATTTTCAAACACTCTACCAACCGCAGTTTGACCCTAAACCCTAAACCCCCCAACCGCAGTTTGACCCTGAACCCTAAACCCTACCCCCCCAACCCCAGTTTGACCAGTTTCAGTCCGCCAACGCGACCGCGCCGCGCCGCCCAGAGTGCAGCAACCTGTACGACGTGTTTGTCAACATCCGCGACGACGAGCTGGAGCACGTTAAGGTGCGTGAGGAGGGGCAGAGGGGGGGCCGGAGGGGGGGCGGGTATGCAGTGGGGCGGAAAGGGGGGGGGCATCGTGCAATAACCTGCACAACGTGTTTGTCAACATCCGCGACGACGAGCTGCAGCTGTAAAGATGCGTGCGGAGGGGCGGAGGGGGGGGGAAGGGGGGGGCAGCCCTGCCACATTATGCATGTCGAGGGGGGGGGGCACGTGCATGGGGCGGGGGGGGGGGGCGTGCACGTGCAGGGGGGGGAGGGGCAGCCCTGCCATATTATGCCGGGGGGGGGGGGGGGACGTGCAGGGATGAGGGGTAGGGGTGGAGGTGAGGATTGGTTTGGGGGCTGCTGCAGCCCGGCTGCACCTGGCACACACACAGCCTGGACACTAACACTCACGCTGTGTGCTTGCTCCTCGCACACTCACGCACGCCCTTTGCGCGTCGCAGACGATGGACGCGTGCCGCACCGGCACGATTGCAAAAGCGATCGCAGCGAAGACCCCGAAGTGACGAAGGCCTGTCGAAGTGTGAGGCATGGAGAAGTGTGGGGCCTGGAGTGGAGAAAGACGAGCCGAAGCCGTCGCGCCGTGCGGCTCATCAAACACGGCGGTCAACACGTGAACCACACCACACGTTGGTAGCCAGCAGCTCGTGAGCAATGCCACCAGCTTGCGCAGGGAGTGTGCACGCAGGGAGAGTGAATAATTAAATGCAGCCGTTTTTTAGCTGAGCGCAGCTGGGGGAAGCTGGAGAGAGAGAGAGCGGGAGTTGTCGAGAAATAAAGCTTAGCTTTAATGATGATGTTTGGTTACAATCCACTTCTGGCGGTCACACGTACGGTTCCAAAGCTCCAGTGGGACTTAGAGAAACAAGGCTCAAGGCCCACAAAAGGTCAAGCTACAAGTAGCCCACGGTAACGCCATCCACACTTGGTGGCGGGAGCCAAGCAAGCAGCACCACTGTGCAGGCTGCACACCCAGCCCCTCAAATGGCCAGAGGGCGGACCCAAGGTATAAAACCATGAAGGGACCAAAAGCCCTCCCCCAAACCACCGGAAGCGGGGCTGGTAGCACACCCGCCGCAGCACTCTACTCAGCGACCACACCGCACCCGCCACTGCGCGCGTGTGGCGCCACCTCCCCTTCAACACACCCCCAGAGGGGATGCCAACTAGCAAACAGGTGCAGCCACCCTTTAAGCTAGTGGTACTAGTATTGTGGTATTAGTATTGTGGTACTACTAGAAGTGAATTTGCACCACCTATGACACTGTAAGCTTCATGGTGTTGGTGCCCGTCTCCCCTTCCCCCCCCCCACCCCCGGCAACCCAAGCCTTGGACGGACACACTTTCCACAGTCAGCTCTGTGACCCGATGAACACAGGCTGGAGCATAGAGCGTGCTCGATGTGCTGGGTTCAGCTGAGATAACTCGGAGTGCAGTGCGGCGATGGCGCAGAGGTGCGTATGCATGCATGTGAGGGTTTGCCCATGATGCGTCCCCATGCGCATGGAGGGTTGTGTCCGCACGGCACACCCAGAGACGAGCGTCGCCGCTGGTAACCGCTGTATTATCAGCCGGCGCATGGGGCTTCAGCAGCAGAGGCATCGGAGGGGTTGGCGTTGGGTGTGCGCCAATTGCGCCCACCTCGCACGACGAGGGCGGCTGTGGTGGTGGATATAGCGAAGCACACACTCTTGAGTTTATGCTCATGTGTGGTGGTTGATTTTGTGCACTGCTTGCATTGGATGCCGCACATCGGCCGCACACATCGGATCCCTCCCTCGCTGCGCAGTGAAGACGGACGCGAGGATGAGGACGTAGAACGTGAGTGTCATAAGTCTGCTGATGGCAGGAGGCCGTTTGGAGGGGGAGGGGGGGCTCTGCACGCGTGTCAGCGCTTTCTCCATGCAAGCCCCATGCATGCATGCAGGCGCAGGTGCATGGTGCATCAGCACCCCCTGGACTGCTGCGGCCCTCAATTGCAGTCCCCAGGGGTGCCAGTCACCACCACTTGGCAGCATGCCTTGGCATGCCCCATGCACTCACGGCACCCACCCACGGCATGGCGTGGCACGGCACGGCATAGCACAGCATAGCACGGCACGGCACGGCACGGCACGGTATAGCACGGCACGGCACGGCATGGCACGCCATGGCACGCCATGGCACGCCATGACACGGCATGGCACGGCACGGCACAGCACGGCATGCACGCGTGTGACCGCTCTGCCCCTGCGCGCAGTTGAGGACGGCAGCGAGGAGCCTGACGACGACGGCGGCGGGTCAGACTACGAGGTTGAGGTGGAGGAGGAGCGGGGGCGGGCCAAGGCCAAGGGCGGCGGGAGGAGGGCGGCGGTAAGATGCATGCGCGACACGCACGCACGCACACACACACACACACACACACACACACACACACACACACGCACGCACACGTGCATGCACACACACACGCACACACACACGCAGGTCTTGGTACGCCGCCATCGGTGTCTGAGAGACCATAAAATCGACCACACGCATACGCACACACACACACACACACGCACACGCGCACACGTTTGATGCATGGATGTGCACAAGGATGGTCATGTGTGTGTGAGCTGTGATAACCCGCATACGGCCACACTTTGTCTGCCTCGCCACTTCTGGGTCGCCCCCGTCTCTGGTCAGGCGAACAGACGGATCAACCAACCAACCAACAAACCAGCCAACCAGCCAACCAGCCAACTTTCGACCACCCAAGCAACCCAACCGAAACAACCTACACAACCAGTCAACCACCCACCCAACCAACCGCCCATCCACTGCCCATCCACCCAAACCACCCAATCACCCACCCGACCGCCGCGCACAGTCACGCCCATCGTACCGCGAGGACTCGGACGAGGAAGAGGAGGAGGCGGACGATGACGACGCGTCTGACGACGACGACGAGGAGGCGGACTCAGACGGCGAGTACGCGCCCAAGAAGAAAAAGGCGGCCAAGGTACAAAGTCCAAGGTCACACGTGACGCCCTGTTGCATTGCGCTGTGGGTGTGCTGTACATGTGCTTGAGATGCGCTGCGCTGCACCGGCAAAGTGTCCTGTGCTGTTGAATTTGCTGATGGCGAACTCGCACGCGCCCAAGGAGAATTTAGGCGGCTGCGCCGTTCTGCGCCGTGCTGCGCTGCGCTGCGCCGTGCCGTCTCCCATCCCCAATCGGGTCAAGCCAGACCCTGACAATCGTGCCTTCTCCTTTTGTGCAACAGGCGGCAGCAAAGGGCGGAGGGAGGAAGCGCGGCGCTGCTGCTGCCCCCTCCCCCCCCCCTGCCTGTTCCCCTCCCCCCTGTTCCAGCCAGACGCTGACATCGCCCTCCCCCCCCTCTCCGCCTCTTTGTGCACGTGCACTCACAACAGGCGACAGCAAAGGGCGCAGGGAGGAAGCGCGGCGCTGCTGCTGCGCCTGCTGGCGCCGCGCGGCCCGTGAGGCGCGCTGCGTCGGCTGCTAGCAGGAAGTTCAAGGTGAGCGTGTGTCAGTGGTGCATCCAGTTTTTGGGGCGTGATGGCGGTCTTGCGGCACGTAGCCCTCAAAACGACTCCTCCGTGTGACGCATGTGGTCGCGTCAAGCCGTCATGCACCACGGGTGTGCGTGTGGTGTGCGTGTGTGTGTGGTGTGTGTGGTGCGTGTGTGGTGCGTGTGTGTGTGATGTGCGTGTGTGGTGTGCGTGTGTGTGTGGTTCAGTGGTGCAGAAAGCCGTGACGCGGATACGTGCGTCACACGGGAGAGTCGTTTGGCGGGACTTCCGCGTCACGCCAGTGAAAATCGGCGTTTTTTCGTACACTTTCGCGTCACAAGAGCGACCCCAATCGCTCCAAAGCGGTCCTGCGGGGCGTGTTCCGCGTCACAAGACCGCAATCATGCCAAACATTTTCTGCGTCACTGGTGTGCTTGTGTGTTGTGCATAGCGACAAGTGCTCGCGCGGTGTTGACAGGCGCCCACGTGCAGACCCAGTGATTTCCCTTTTCAGGATTTTTAATTAACTCTTCCACAGCCGGATTGTCTTTGACCGCGTTGACCGTTGACCTCCTGTTGACCGTTTGTCCTCATACATGGTAACTTTGAAAGCTGTTGACGTGCTCTGTCTGTCAAGCTTGTCAGACTTACAATCCACTGGATGGGTTGAGCTGTGTGCAAGGTCAAAGTACAGCTGGCACTTAGCCAATTGGCTGTGTAGAGCCGAAAAGGAAATCACTGTGTCGACCTCTGGATGAATAATGCCGCCCGTTCCGAGTAGCGAACTGAAGTGGAAAGGATTGCGTGTGCGTGCGTGCGTGTGTTATGGGGTGGGTGGGGTGGAGGGGGCAACCCCAGGAGTCGGGGCAGAGAATCCTAGCTAGGCGAGCCCGCATGAAAACGCACACGCCCACGCGTACGCACACACACACACACACACACACACACATACACACGCACACACACATGCACACACACACACACACACACACACCGCCCAGGACTCGAGCGACTCTGAAGACGCCGACAACGGCGACCACGACTCAGACGAGCCCTCCGACCACGGAGGCAGCGACGACGACGATGACGAAGATGGTGCGCGTTGTTGGCGCGTAGGGCTGAGGGTTAAGGGCTGAGGGTTTAGGGCTGAGGGTTATGGACTTTGACTGAAGGTTCAGGGTTTGGGGTTTAGGGTCCAGGGCTTAGGATGCCGAGGGTGCCCGCTCTGACCACAGAGGCAGCGACGACAACGACGACGACGGCGACGGTGCGCATTGCTCGGGTGTGGGGTTTAAGGTTTTGAGCTGATGGTTTAGGGTTGTGGCTTGAGGTTTAGGGCTTTGGGCCGATGGTTTAGGAAGATTGCTTGCGGGCGTGGAGGAGATTGCTGGTGGGCATGGAGGAGATTGCTGGAGCCAGTGGCGGCGGCGGGACTAGTAGTAGAACACAGGCGCACACCAACAATGCGTTGCTGTCACCACCTGGGTGGTATAGGGTGGATCTGGGGGCCCAGCGTCCTGTCTAGGTCCAGTGCGTGCGCGCGTGTGGGGGTTAACCCTCACCCCTACCAGGTAGCCAGCCAGTTTCCCACTGAAACTGAGTTTTAAGGTGTCGGGCGCTAGCGCCGACACCGGTCTTATACATCATTACTGGTGTCACACAGACTGTAATATCCATCATCAGGGTGAAGGGCGTAGAGCTGAGGGTTTGGTATGTCGAGAGTGGCCCCTTGGACGACCACGGAGGCAGCGACGACGACGGAGACGGTGCGACTGGGATGATTTCTGTATTAACTTACTCCGCCAGGGCCTTCGTGCGGGCTTTATGCAAATATCTGCTAAATTGCTCTGCGGGGGCAGGCGCGGGGGTATTTTTCGTCGCTTTGACGCCCCAAATCTCGAATTTCGATGATTTGTATTTATTTTCGGCTTCGCGGGGGGGGGGGGGGGCGGGGGGGGAGGGGGGTCTGAACTAAAAAAGTTCGTGAAGGCGAAGGCCCTGGGCGACTACGATATTCATGTAATCCCGCTCTTCAGTGCACCGAGGCAGTGTGAAAATGCCTGTTTCAAAACACACGCACACACGCACACACACACACGCACACACACGCTCGCGCGCCCAGCCGCCCCCACACAAACACACACACACACACACACATGCCTCCCCCCCCACACACACACACCCCACAGACGCCGCCTACGCCCGCAAGCTGGACGACGCCTACGCCCGCAAGCTGGACGTGGAAATCAACGGGCGGCGCGCGCACACACATGCACACACGAAGACACACACATGCACACACGCCAACCTCCCCCAAACACACCAGACGACGCCTACGCCCGCAACCTGGACGCGAAGATCGATGGGCGGCACGCGCTCACACATGCACACACACACACACACACACACATACGTGCCCGCGCACATACACACACACACACACACACGCGTGCCCCCCCTCCCCGACACACACACCAGATGACGCCTACGCTCGCAAGCTGGACGCGGAAATCAACGGACGGCGGCCGCCGCGCGCGGGCGCGGTGGCGGCGCGCAGCGGCGGCGGTGGCGGCGGCGCGCCAAGCGGGCGGGGCAGCCGAAACGGAAGGACGAGCGGAGGGGGCGGGGGAGGAGGGAGTGGGGGCGGGGGCAGGCGCGCGCAGGGCGGGCGTTCGGCCGGGCTGCGCAGCGGGCAAAGGTGTGTGGGTGTGGTGTGGGGAGGGGGGGGGGCGGGGGAGGGGGAGAGCGTGTGTGGGTGTGTGGGTGTGTGGGGGGGCGTGTGTGTGTGTGCATGTGTGTGTGTGTGTGTGCGAGGCGCCGCCTGAAGCGTCATCCCGACCGCCTCAGGCGCCGCCCCGACCGCCTTAGGCATCCACCACCGCCTGAGGTACACACCCAAGCGCCTCAGGCGTTGTGACCGCATTCACTGGCGTGGATCAGACGATTGGGCTGTGGTAGGGCCACCCACCCACCCAACATACCCAACCCAACTAACCAAACCCAACCACCTGGTAGGCGTGCGCGCTGCGGGCTCTCCTAGAAGAGCTCACCTAGACGTGTAGTCTAGGCCTTTACTCACGCCCCGGGGTCCTCCCGGCGCGTGCGTGTAAAACCTGTTAAACCAACCCAACAACCTAATTACCCAACCAAGGGGGGGGGGGGGGGGGGGAGAAAAGTTATTTTTGACACACATGATATAAGTTTTTTGGGGGGGGTCCCACCCACCGACCCACCCTATCTCACTTAGTACGCCATGCATGGAGCCGGGACCGATGCGCATGGCTTCCTCACACTTGGGGCTATCCATCGCAATGTCTTAGTTTCCAGAAGATGGCCAATATTACCTCCCAACAACTCGCCATGCCTTGGCGGCCGAGATGGCCGCCAACGGGAGTGTGGACTCTCCAGTTCACACTTTCCAAGCAGATTCAGGGTTGACTCTCCTGAGGTGTTTTGCTGTGCTCTCCAAGGAAATTCAGATGGCATCAGTCCCATATCAGTCCGTGAAGATTGCTCAAATCCCAGGTGGGCAGTTGGTGCACTGGAGGGAGCACGCGGGGGAGTTGGGGCGTTCAGGGGGGGATGGACCCCCAACCCTTAACCCAGGGTCACTTCTTAGAGTGGATTCGTTCTCTTCTCATCAAGGCGGTTCCAATGGTGGTCTTCCCATCGAAATTGGCCCAGTGGAAAGAAAATTCTTGGCCCCCAATATTTAGTTTGCCGCCACCCCTCCCCACCCACCCACCCACCCCAACTTTGGACCTTCATATCTCGGCCCCCAGGTGTCCAAATCCAAAAAATCCGCTTGATTTGGAACGTAGGCAGCAAGGAGATTCATAATCATCATGTGTGTCGCGTACTTTTCTGCCCCCCCCCCTTGTACCCAACCAACAAAACAAACAAACAAACAACACCCAGGTGTCGTACGAGGAGGGCGACGACAGCGTCGACGTGGGCAGCCACACACACACACACACACACACACGCACACACACACGCACGCACACGCACACACACACACACACGCACACACACACACACACACACACACAAGCACACGCACACGCACACACACGTGCACACACAAGCACACACACACACACACGCACACGCACACGCACACGCACACGCACACGCACGCACAAGCACACGCACACACACTCACGCGCACACACACGCACACACACACGCACACACACACATGCACACACACACACACACATGCACACACACACACACGCACACACACACACACACACACGCTCACACACACACACACACGCACACCCAGGTGTCGTACGAGGAGAGCGACGACAGCGACGACGTGGTCAGCCACACACACACACACACGCACACGCACACGCACACACACACTCGCACACACATGCAGCGACGCAGCCAGCGGGCGTGCTGCCTATGCGGTGGGCTAGAGGATGAGGCACACATGGTATTTGAGTGCCCTGCCTATGAAGAGGCACGGGTGCAGGCCCACAGCCTGTTTCGGTCCATCCCTCGCCCCGAGGAGGCCGATTTAGATGAGCGGATGCGGGAGTTTATGAATCCTCGGCCAGGCCAGGAGAACCCCAGGTTTTGGCACGAGCTGGCTGACTTCCTTGTCGCCTGTTTTGAGACACGCACCGCGTGCACAGCAATCATGATGGCAGATGGCATGCTAGGGGTCTAATTTTGACAGCTGCCGGCCTCTTTCCTAGGGTCTAATGCGCCATCAAAGGCGTCCGACGGACTGTAAAATCGACCACACACACGCACGCACACACACACATGCACACACGCACATGCACATGCACACGCACACGCACGCACAAGCACGCACACGCACACACACTCACGCGCACACACACGCACACACATGCACACACACACACACGCACACACACACACACTCACACACACACACACACATGCACACCCAGGTGTCGTACGAGGAGAGCGACGACAGCGACGACGTGGTCAGCCACACACACACACACACACACAAACACACACGAAAACGCAGGTATCGTACGAGGAGAGCGACGACAGCGACGACGTGGGCGTGTCTGCCAAGGCGGCAGCCAAGGTGTGACCTGTAATCTGTGACCTGTGACCCGTGACCTGTGACCTGTCACCATGCGTTGCCTGAAAGTTGTAACACAGTGCCTTACTTAGCTGCGTAGCTAGTTGCGAGGGCCAAACGATCCTGAAGATATTTGACCTGTGACCTGTTGACCTGTGACATGTGACCCGTGACCATGCGTTGCCTGGAACTTGCAGCATTCAGCCCTACTCGGCTGCGTAGTTTGTTGCGAGGGCCAACGGATCATGCGGACATACACCTATGACCCTTTTGCTCGAGGATGCTATGGGATGCTTGGGGCTTGCTTGGGAACGCTCTGGGGAGGCTGAAGGATGCTTGCGGCCCGTTGGGTTGAGAGAATCTCGGCAAGCGTGGCCGCGTCTGTGAGAAAGCGGCTAAGCGGTGTGAATCAGCCTGTACACCTTGCGACTGCGCACCCGATGCACTCGCCGCGAGTCACAGAGACCCGCATACGCGACCAGCGTTTGCAGTCAACGCCAGATGTCGGTTTGGAGTCGGGTTTGACTGGGCTCCTCGCCGGAAGCACTGTTGAGGATGCTCGGGGATGCTTGGCGATGCTGATGCTGGGGGATTTCTCTGGGGACGCTGGAGGTTGGCCTATTGTCACAGAACTGCCCCGTCCTGGCCCCGTCCGAACTCGTCACAAACGCGCACCAGTGGTCCCTGGGAAGGATTTTAGTAATAAG
This sequence comes from Chlamydomonas sp. UWO 241, assembly GCA_016618255.1. Classification (NCBI taxonomy): domain Eukaryota; kingdom Viridiplantae; phylum Chlorophyta; class Chlorophyceae; order Chlamydomonadales; family Chlamydomonadaceae; genus Chlamydomonas; species Chlamydomonas priscui. The sequence continues at coordinate 60,067 of VFSX01000114.1, read as the reverse complement.
TTTTTTGCCGGCTCCAGCAACTTTGACCGATCATACCAGGCACAATACACAGCGGGTATTCATGCAATGCATGCTGTTGTGCTGCTCTCAGCAAGAGTTTCCCAACGCATCGCTCCACGCCCTCACCCACTAAGTGTGGGGTGGTTTTCTGGGAAATGGGAAATCCGGCTCGGAGCGGTATACGGCTCGCAGGGGAATCACTGGCGCATACCCAACCCACCCTCAACACACCGACCTCCTCGCACAGGCCGGGAAGGACCCGCTGCCGGCTTCCAGGGAGGGCAGGAACCCAACCACCCAAACAACCAACCAACCAACCAACCAACCACCTAACACACCCAACACACCCAACACCCACCTCCTCGCACAGCCCGCCAAGGACCCGCTGCCGGCGTTGAGGGAGGGTGGGGACCCAACCACCCAACAAACCCAACCACCCAACACACCCAACCATCCAACACACCCACCACACCCACCACACCCACCACACCCACCTCCTCGCGCAGGCCGCAAATGAACCGCTGCCGGCATTCAGGGAGGGCAGGAACCCAACCACCCAACCACCCACCCACCCAACCACCCAACCACCCAATACACCCACCGCACCCAACACACCCAACACACCGACCTCCTCGCACGCAAAGGACCCACTGCCGGCATTTAAGGAGGGCAGGAACCCAACCACCCAACACACCCAAAACACCCAAGACACCCAACCTTCTCGCACAGGCCGCAAAGGACCCACTGCCGGCATGTAGGGAGGGCAGGAACCCAACCACCCAACACACCCAAAACACCCAAAACACCCAACACACCCACCTCCTCGCACAGGCCGCAAAGGACCGGCTGCCGGCTTCCAGGGAGGGCAGGAACCCAACCACCCAACCACCCAACCACCCAACCACCCAACCCAACACACTCAACACACCAACCTCCTCACACAGGCCGCAAAGGACCCGCTGCCGGCGTTTGAGGAGGGAGGCAACTTTGACGATGAGGTTGAGCGGGTGCTTGGCCACCGCGAGATCGCCGCGAACGAGCCCGAGCCCAAAGAAGCAGGCGCGGGCGCGGAGCCAGCGCCGGAGGCGGCACCAGCCTCCGGCGACCCGTGGACCCGCCGCGAGTTCTTCATCAAGTGGAAGCGCTACAGCCACGTGCACTGCTCGTGGGACACGCGCGCGACGCTCGCGCAGCTGCCTGGCTTCAAGCGTGTGCTCAACTACATGCGGGTGTGTGGGGTGGGGTGGGGGGGAGGGGGGCTTTCTCTTACACAGGCATACACACACGCACACACACGAGAGAGAGAGAGAGAGAGAGAAAGAGAGAGAGAGAGAGAGAGACGCTCGCGCATCTGCCCGGCTTCAAGCGCGTGCTCAACTACATGCGGGTGTGTGTGGGGGGGGGCTTTCTCTTACACACGCACACACACACACACACACGCACACACATCAGAGAGAGAGAGAGAGAGGGAGAGATGCTCGCCTTCAAGCGCGTGCTCAACTGCATGCGGCTGGGGGGGGGGGTGCGTGAATGTGTGTAGGGGGGGGATTTTATCTTACATACATGCATACACACGAGAGAGAGAGAGAGAGACGCTCGCGCAGCTGCCCGGCTGCAAGCGCGTGCTCAACTACATGCGGGTGGGTGTGTGGGGGGGGTTGGGGGGGGACTTTCTCTTACATACATGCACACACACACGAGAGAGACGCTCGCGCAGCTGCCCGGCTGCAAGCGTGTGCTCAACTTCATGCAGGTGGGTGTGGGGTGTGGGGTGGGGGGGTGGGGGACTTTCCCTTACACACGCACACACGCACTTCTTGCGTACGCACAGGTCTCATACGCCAACAGACGCACCAGATAGACTGTAACGTCGGCCACCACACACACACACATGCACGCACACACACGTGCATGTCGCCAAACTTGGCGCAGGGCATGGGCACACACACGCACACACTTGCACGCACACGTGTGTAAACACACACATGCACACACACACACACACGCACACACACGCAGTCTGTGGACGCGCTCGACGCTGTTTGTCCACACCTGAGCCGTGAGGAGGCGGAGCTGCAGGATGTCGAGCGCGCAATGCAGGAGCAGCTCAACCAGCAGCACTCGCAGGTGTGTGTGTGAGTGTGCATGTGGGGAGGGGGCACGCATGCGCATACACATGTACACAAACTCACACAGAGTATCAGGCACACACACACACACACACATACACACAAAACACACACGCAGGTCGAGCGCTTGCTTGGCCCAAAGCCCGACCGAAAACGCACGCACACACAGAGAGAGAGAGAAAGAGAGAGAGAGAGAGAGAGGGAGCGAACGCGAGAGATCCGCACACAATACGCGCTCGCAGGTTGTGCGTGTGTTTGGCCAGAAGCCCGGCGAAGACGGCATCGGCAGCAAGTACCTTGCTACGATCTGCCGACGCCCTACTCCACGCACGCACCCACCCACCCACACAGCAACAGACAGATCCCGACACGCATGCGCACGCAGGTCAGTTACGCGTGTTTGGCCAGAAGCCTCAAGAAGACAGCGTCGACAGCAAAGACCTCGTTGAAGAAGTGCCAACGCTTTCCATAGAAACCCCAACCAACCCTCTTAACACACACATACACACACACACACAGAGAGACAGAGATGTACACACACGCACAAAACACGCACGCAGGTCGAGCGCGTGTTTAGCCAGAAGCCTGGAGAAGACGGCGTCGGCAGCAAGTACCTGGTCAAGTGGTGTGGGCTGCCGTACTCGGAGACCACGTGGGAGGCGGAGGGAGAGGTGGAGGCGGCCGGCGGGCAGGCGGCGGTCGCGGAGTTCCAGGTTAGTTGGTTGGTGTTTGTTGGTTGTCACCCCGCGCCTGCACTTTCGAGCACCCCCAATGACGCCACTGGCGCGCCCCACATGGGGCCCCATTGCAGCCAGCGCCAGGTCGCGTCCCTTGACGCAATGACCTGCGCCAGGCTTCGGTCCACCAGCAACAGCCAGGATTCAAACTTGAACAAACTAAGACCATCAGCAGGTAGCCTGATGTGGCAGCTTCCCACCTGCCGACCCTCGTCAGATGGGACTCAGTGTGGCAGCCATGGCATGCATGCGGGAATGGGGGAATCGTGTCCTCGATCCGCTGAACCGCCCACCCACTCACCACACGCACACACATACACACACGCACGCACGCACACACAAGTGCGCACACAAGCACAAGCACAGGTCTTATGCGACAACATAGGTGTCCGACACACTGTGCAATCGACCACACACGTAGGCACACACACACACGCACACACACCACACACACCGCACACACGCACACACAGGCGCGCGCGGCCCGCTTGGCCGCGCCCAACCGCCTGGTTGACGCACGGCGACGGCTGTTCAAACAGAAGTCCCAACTGCCCTCACACACCCACACACACCCACGCACACACACACACACATAAACACACACGCACACACAGGCGCGCGAGGCCCGCCTTGCCGCGCCGAACCGACCCGTAGACGCGCAGCGGCGTCTGTTCAAGCAGCAGTCCACGCGCGCACTCGAGGTGCAGCCCGCGTTCCTGCAGTTTGGGAAACTGCGCGATTACCAGCTGGATGGGCTCAACTGGATGGTGAGTGATAGAGAGAGAGAGAGAGAAAGATAAGAGGAAAGAAAGGGAGAGAGGAAGAGAGAGAGAGAGAGGAGCAGTAACACGGGGTTTCCAGCTAAGCAGGCTACTCTTCTACTAGAGACACCCGCCGATACTCCAGCACACTTAAGTACTAGAGTACCGCCGGCTCCCGGCCGATAGACCACCGCTCCCGCCGGCTAGACTACCCAAACAGCGGTCTCTGAGAGACATGTCTGGCAAGGAGCATATAGGAGAGGACCTTCCTCAGGGTCACAGTAGTGGCCTTGTGGCCAGTCAAGCCGGCAGAGCCGACTGGCGCTGACTGGAACGGTCCCCGCCTGGCAGTGCATGGCTGTCCAGCTCTCGTTTGCATGGGGCTCAGCCGGCGCCCCATGCCTCATGCATGGCCAGGTCCCACCCTCCAGGGGTGCATGGACGACAGAGTTGTCATGGAGGCTGCCTGAAGACCTTCCAACGACAGTCACCGGCAGACGAGTGACCCCGAGGATGAGCGCGGTGACGAACGCTGCGATTGGTGAAGCGGATTTACTCTGTGTTGCCTCGGCGGTCGCCACCGCTGAAGAGAGAGGAGAGAAAGAGAGAAAGAAAGAGAGAGAGAAGAGATGAGAGAGAGTGGAGAGAAAGAGAGAAAGAAAAGAAAAGAGAGTGTTTGTGTGTGCGTGCGTGTGTGTGTGTGTGCCTACCCCCAACTATCGCCCCATGGAATTAATCAGCCCATGGGGGGATGATACGCCGAGATTGAGGTTGAATGAAGTTGAAAGTTGAAGTTGGTTGGCCCGAGTGGCAACCCCCCCCCCCGCCATGTGATGTACCCCTCTTAGCGCTGATTGGTCCCCCGCTGTAGAACGACACACATGTGCCTTTTGACCTCTGGAACATTGCCAGTACTTAAGTACGGGTAGTGCTGTTGCAGTCGTGTAACATTATGGAATGGAATGGAATGTGTGTGTGTGTGTGTGTGTGTGTGTGCGCGCACTCGAGGTGCAGCCCGCTTTCCTGCAATTTGGGGAACTGCGCGATTATCAGCTGGAGGGGCTCAACTGGATGGTGAGTGTCTGGTGTGTGGGAGAGCGGCGGGGGGTCGATTTTACAGCCTGTTGGACGCCTATGTTGGCTTTTAAGACGTGTGCGGGGGGGGCTCGATTAACAGAGGCGCGTTCTCGTCGCCGAGCCCTGGACCCAGCAATGCGGCGCTGCTGGTGACGAGGATCTCCGTGCCGCTGACGAGCGGGGTAACATACGACTGGCCCGGCTCCTGCTAGACTGCCCCTCGGTGGAACACTTCAGGAGCGGCTTGCCCGGCGCTGCCATGGCTTGGCGAGTAGCCGCGGCGCTGCCGCGGCCCGTGCTGGGAGACGGCCCTTATCCTCCCCCCATGCAGGACGCCATGCGGCACCGATCTCGACGAGTTGATCGACGAGCGGAGGAGCTGGCGCCCGTCAATGCATGCTGGACATTGGTCAAGATGGCTGCCCGTGGAGGCGGGCTACCATCACGGCTTCAGCGGTGGCGACCGCCGAGGCAACACAGAGTAAATCCGCTTCACCAATCGCAGCGTTCGTCACCGCGCTCATCCTCGGGGTCGCTCGTCTGCCGGTGACTGGCGTTGGAAGGTCTTCAGGCAGCCTCCATGACAACTCTGTCGTCCATGCACCCCTGGAGGGTGGGACCTGGCCATGCATGAGGCATGGGGCGCCGGCTGAGCCCCATGCAAACGAGAGCTGGACAGCCATGCACTGCCAGGCGGGGACCGTTCCAGTCAGCGCCAGTCGGCTCTGCCGGCTTGACTGGCCACAAGGCCACTACTGTGACCCTGAGGAAGGTCCTCTCCTATATGCTCCTTGCCAGACATGTCTCTCAGAGCCCGCTGTTTGGGGTAGTCTAGCCGGCGGGAGCGGTAGTCTATCGGCCGGGAGCCGGCGGTACTCTAGTACTTAAGTGTGCTGGAGTATCGGCGGGTGTCTCTAGTAGAAGAGTAGCCTGCTTAGCTGGAAACCCCGTGTTACTGTTACTGTTACTGCGTGTGTGTGTGTGCTTGACAAGCTGTGCGACTACCAGCTGGACAGGATCAACAGGATGGTGAGAAAGAGGGGGAGAGGGAGAAAAATAGAGTGAGTGTGAATGAGAGCTTGTGATTGTGTGTGTTTGGCAAGCTGTGGGACTACCTGCTGGATCGCCCGAACTGGAGGGTGAGGGGGAGAGAGAGAGGGAGGAGGGAAAGAGGGAGGGGGGAAGAGAGACATAGGGAGACATAGAGAGGGAGGGAGAAAGAGAGGCAGAGAGAAAAAGTGTGTGTGTGTGTAGCCTGCATTCCTAAACTACGGAACTACCAGCTGGACGCAGGCTCAACTGGATGGTGATTGTGTGTGTGTGATTGTGTGTGTGTGTGTTTGGCCACCTGCGCAGGTGCACTAGGTGGTCGCAGGACCTCAACGTGAGCCTGCGCTGACAACACACACACACACACACGCACATACGACATGTGTGTCCCTTGCACCTTGCCACTGTCCCTAAACCCCCAAACAGTTACAGTTACAGTTACAGTTACATCGGCTTTCCAGCAAAGACTACCTCTAGTCCTAGTACCACCGCGTAGACCCAAGTCCAGTTCTGGCCCTAACAATTACTTGTGAGGGGCGGTAGCCACCAGCCGGCTGCCTGCCAACGTGTAGTCCCAGAGCAAAAAGGAGAGCTATTGTGCGACGCCTCCAAAATAGGTCCTAACTGCTTCTAGGGGATAGGGGGTCAAGTGGCGCTTGCCAATCTACTTGACCGCCGTGGTGGAGGGGCCGGCGCCTGAGGGGCAGCCGGACCGTACACCACGGCTCTCCACCCGACCCTATCCTGAGCACGCTCAAACGCCGTGTCCGAAAAAGTCTTCCAATCAGAACGAGTGCCACTAGTTTCGCCTAGCTGCTGAATCAGTAGCTTAAGAAAATAGTGTCGGGAGGAGGCTGGAGGCCGGCCTTGCTGCCGAGCCACATCCATCGTGCAGTCAAAAGTCGTACGAGGAAGACGAGAAGCCGGCATGCGCATCACATGGCCTAGCCACTGCATTGATCGCTTTGCCACAAGGCTCTCAATTGGCTCAGTGTCGCACGCCTGCCGAATATAAGTTAATCTGTGCCGGTCGACCAGGCGCACACCCAGAATGCGACGAAGGCAGTTAGAGTGGGCAACCTCCAATCGAGTCAGTTGTGTTTTAGTAGGGGCCCATGTTTCGCAGCCGTACAGAAAGTGGGGCAGCACGAAAGTGTTGTAAACCCGCATCTTAGACTGCACTTGCATCTTCTTGCTGGCCCAAATCTTATCAAAAGACGCAAACACGCCCAGCGCGCGACCGACACGCACACCGATCTCCTTTTCCACACCACCACTCTGGGTAATCCAACTCCCTAGATACTTAAATGCAGAGACGGTCTTCACTTCACCACCAGTCAGCGCAAACGTGGGCAGATCCGCGTCAAAATCTGCTGGCAAAATCATCACTTCTGTCTTGGCGGCGTTGATTTGCATGCCAAAGCTAGAGGACACTTTGTCAAGGATTTTCAGCATAAGCGCCAACTGAGCTGGGTCATGCGAGAACAAACATAAATCGTCGGCATACATCAGCATTACTATGCGCTCAACCGACGACGACAACACAGAGCCGCCGGCTCGGGTCACGACTGACACGCCAGCCCCCTCTGGCATCATGTCTAGCGCCCTTTTCACTATGTGGTCAAACCCTTAACCATAAACCCTAAATGCGCGTGCGCAGGTCTACTCGTGGTCGCAGGACCGCAACGTGATCCTCGCTGACGAGATGGGGCTGGGCAAGACGGTGCAGTGTGTGGCGTTCCTGGTGGGTGCACATGCTTTGGGCGGGGTGGGGGGTGGGGGCAGAGGGAGTGGAGGGTGTTTTTAGGGGGTTGGTGGGTGGGGAGGGGGGGGGGGCGCGAGATGGGGCTGGGCAAGACTTTGCAGTGCGTGGCGTTCCTGGTGGGTGGTCTCTGGGGGGAGTGTGTGTGGTCTTTGTACAGTCCCCCTCTCGGTCGTGCCCGACACCCTCCCAACTACACACACACACACACACACACACACACGCGCGTGCGCGCACACGTACACGTCCACACAACGCACACACACACACACACACACACACGCGCACAGGGCTACCTGGCCGAGAACCTGTCCGTCATGGGCCCCTTCCTCGTCGTCGTCCCCCTCTCTGTCGTGCCCAACTGGATCCGCGAGTTCAGGCGATGGATCCCAACAATGAACGCGGTTGTGTACGTGGGGGACTCGCGCAGCAGAGAGGCGATCCGGGTGCGTGTGTGTGGGGGGGGGGTGCGTGTGTGGGTGTGGGTGTGTGCATGCGTATCTGCGTATGCGTGTGTGCATGTGCGTGCGTGTGTGCGTGTGTACGTTTGTGCGTGCAAAAACGCACTGATGACTCATCTCTCCGTGCACAGGCGTTTGAGTTTGACGCGAACCGTAGGCGGGTGGCCGCTGCCGCGGCCAAACCCTCGACCCTAAACCCAAGCCCCAAACCCAAACAGTAACCATGCGCAGCCCCAAACCCTTAATCCGTTCTCTTAGCTCCTACTCAACAGTGCTCGAGCGTTTGAGTTTGGCGTTGACCGGCGCGTGGCCAACCCCTACACATGTAACCCTTAACCCAAACCCGACCCAAGCCCGCTATCTTTCACCCCGACCCCCGACTGTGCAGGTGTTTGAGTTTGATGCGGACTGGCGTGCGGCTTTACCCTAAACCCTAAACCCCAACCCGTCATCCTGAACCCTGATCCATGCGCACAGGCGTTTGAGTTCGATGTGGACCGGCGCGCGGCCGCGGCCGCGGCCAACGCGAGTGGGGGCGTCCCGCGCACGACGCGCTTTGAGGTCATCATCACCACGTACGAGCTCATTCTCAAGGTACAGCTCGTTTGGGCACCACTGCCCGGATGCCTTTTTATCTCTCGAAGAGTGGCCGTGCACGCTGCGCTGTGCTGCGCTGCGCTATGGTGCGCTGTGCTGCGTTGCGCTGTGGTGCGCTGCGTTGCGCTGTGCTGCACTGCGCTGCGCTTCCCTGTGCTGTCTCCTCCCCACCCACCCAGACATTGAGCTGACCTGGCGCTTCTGCCCCCCCCCCCCGCCACACACACATACACTGGCACCTAGGCTGCGCAAGCACACATCTAATACACCAGCAAAGGCGTCAGACAGCCTGTGAACCCAACCAACCACCACATTTGGCACCTCTACGCACAGAACGCGCCCATCCTGCCTCGCATCAAGTGGGACGCGCTCGTGGTCGACGCAGTACACATTCATATACACACACACACACTCACACTCTTGCACACACACTTTTCACACGCACGTCCACAGGACGGTTCCATCCTGTCTCTCATCAAGTGGAGCACGCCCGTGGTCGACGAGGCATACACACACACAAATACACACACTCTCTCTCTCACTCACACACACACACACGCATACACTCTCACACTCACGCAGGACGCGCCCATCCTGTCGCGCATCAAGTGGAGCGCGCTCGTTGTCGACGAGGCGCACCGGCTCAAGAACGCGGAGAGCGCGCTGTACCAGGAGCTGGCTGGCTTCAGGTGGGGCTTGTTTGTGGTTTAAGGGTTGAGGGTTTACCGTAGTACCGCTTTGCCTTGCCGATTAAATTATTATGAAGACGGGGCTCGATGAACGGAGGCGCGTTCTCGTCGCCGAGCCCTGGACCCAGCAATGCGGCGCTGCTGGTGACGAGGATCTCCATGCCGCTGACGAGCGGGGTAACATACGACTGGCCCGGCTCCTGCTAGACTGCCCCTCGGTGGAACACTTCAGGAGCGGCTTGCCCGGCGCTGCCATGGCTTGGCGAGTAGCCGCGGCGCTGCCGCGGCCCGTGCTGGGAGACGGCCCTTATCCTCCCCCCATGCAGGACGCCATGCGGCACCGATCTCGACGAGTTGATCGACGAGCGGAGGAGCGGGCGCCCGTCAATGCATGCTGGACATTGGTCAAGATGGCTGCCCGTGGAGGCGGGCTACCATCACGGCTTCAGCGGTGGCGACCGCCGAGGCAACACAGAGTAAATCCGCTTCACCAATCGCAGCGTTCGTCACCGCGCTCATCCTCGGGGTCGCTCGTCTGCCGGTGACTGGCGTTGGAAGGTCTTCAGGCAGCCTCCATGACAGCTCTGTCGTCCATGCACCCCTGGAGGGTGGGACCTGGCCATGCATGAGGCATGGGGCGCCGGCTGAGCCCCATGCAAACGAGAGCTGGACAGCCATGCACTGCCAGGCGGGGACCGTTCCAGTCAGCGCCAGTCGGCTCTGCCGGCTTGACTGGCCACAAGGCCACTACTGTGACCCTGAGGAAGGTCCTCTCCTATATGCTCCTTGCCGGACATGTCTCTCAGAGCCCGCTGTTTGGGGTAGTCTAGCCGGCGGGAGCGGTAGTCTATTGGCCGGGAGCCGGCGGTACTCTAGTACTTCAGTGTGCTGGAGTATCGGCGGGTGTCTCTAGTAGAAGAGTAGCCTGCTTAGCTGGAAACCCCGTGTTACTGTAACTGTTACTGAATACGGGCCGGCAAGGTCGATTTCTAACAGATATTGCCAAAAAAAGTAAAAAAAAAATGCCAAAGTTGACGTCAAAACAGGGGGGAAATCCAAAGAATCCCGCGGCAAGGCACCATTTTTTTTAAACGATTGCCCCCTTTATAAAAGTAGCGGCAAGGCAAGGCAAGTGGTACTACGGTAGGGTGGATAGCGCTGGCTACGCAGTCTAGGACGGGTTTGGGGGGCGTGGGTGTGGGGGCAAAGGCGCACCGGCTCAAGAACGCGGAGAGCGCGCTGTCACCAGGAGCTGGCTGGCTTCAGGTGGGGTGGGGTGGGCAGCTAGGGCCTGGATAATTGGCTGGCCTAGGCTGCGAATGCATGGGTACTGGTTCGGTGAGGGAGGAGGAGGGTGGGAGGGTGGGATGCTCAAGATCGCGGAGAGCGCGCTCTGTACGAGGAGCTGGCTGGCTTCATGTGGGATGGTAGTGGCTTTTAGGAGGGGTGCCTTCTCACCCCTCCACCGCCTCCCTGCCCCTTTCTCACAATCTGTGACTCACCCCACCCACCCTCTGCCTCTTCCCCGCTGTTTGAGGCCCCCCCCTTTCCCCCTCCTGGCACACCGCAGCGTCAAGGACAAGCTGTGCTTGTCACCGCCACATGCAACCTAGCGACTCGCCCTCCAAACGCCGTTACCACCACCCTCTGGACGCCCCCCTGACCCCCCCCCCTCTCTCTCTCCTTTGCACACTGCAGCATCAAGAACAAGCAGTGCTCGTCACAGGCACGCAGCCTAGCGACTCAGACCTCTGAACGCCCTCCCTACCCCCCCCCTCTCTCCTTTTCACACTGCAGCATCAAGAACAAGGTGCTCGTCACCGCCACACGCAACCTAGTGACTCAGCCCTCTGAACACCCCCTCACCCCCCCCCCCCCCCCCCCTCTCCCCTTCGCACACTGCAGCGTCAAGAACAAGGTGCTCGTCACCGGCACGCAACCTAGCGACTCACTCTGAACGCCTCCCCTGCCTCCCTCTCTCCCTTGCACACTGCAGCACGCACCACAACCTAGCAACTCAGCCCTCTGAACGCCCCCCCTCTCTCTTTTGCACACTGCAGCATCAAGAACAAGGTGCTCGTCACCGGCACGAAACCTAGCGACTCGCCCCTCCCCCCCTGAACGCCTCCCTTACCTCCCCCCCCCTGACCCTAAGACCTTCACCTTTACCTTAACCCCTCCCCCCCCCCTTCTCCTTTGCACACTGCAGCATCAAGAGAAAGGTGCTCGTCGCTGCACCACAACCTAGCGACTCAACCCTTTGAACGCATCCCCTGCCCCCCTCTCTCCTTTGCACACTGCAGCATCAAGAACAAGGTGCTCGCCGCCGGCACACAACCTTCAACCTAGCGACTCAACCCTCTGAACGCCCCCCCTGCCTCTCTCTCTCCTTTGCACACTGCAGCATCAAGAACAAGGTGCTCGTCAGCGCCACACAACCTAGCGACTGAGCCCTCTGAACGCCCCCCCCCCCTCCCCCTCTCCCTTGCACACTGCAGCATCAAGAACAAGGTGCTCGTCACTTCACCACAACCTAGCAACTCAACCCTCTGAACGCCTCCCCTGCCTCCCTCTCTCCCTTGCACACTGCAGCACGCACCACAACCTAGCGACTCAAACCTCTGAGCGCCCCCTCCTCTCTCCTTTGCACACTGCAGCATCAAGAACAAGGTGCTCGTCACCGGCACGCAACCTAGCTAGCGACTCGCCCTCTGAACGCCTTCACGCTCCCCCCCCCCTCCCCCCCCCGCTCTTACTCTAAGCCCTCTACCCACCCACCCTCGCTTGCAGCATCAAGAACAAGGTGCTCGTCACTGGCACGCCGCTGCAGAACAACCTCAGGTGGGCGTCGGTGTGATGAGGATGATGGTGGGCCCCCTGTCTGGTCATAGTATCTTCAAGTACATTCTACGCACTTTCTACCCACCTTCTACATGGCTTCTGTCTGTTCATGATGATGATGATGATGATGATGATGATGGAGGTTACAGTCGTGTGTGACGCTCGTACACGCAGCACATTCGACCTCGCTCGGCGTATAGCGCCCGAGCACTGCAGAAGGGTGGCTGGCTACTGGTGTGTGGGGGGGGAGGGCTAGTGGGTCGGGGCTGGACCTAGACGGGGCACTCGGCCCCCAGCTCCAACTAGGACCTAGGACCCTCCTACAGGAATATCCTTCAAGGCCTTGGTTCTCTGTGCACAATGGATCCGTATTACAGTAAGGGGTCTGGGGCCTGGGTCTGGGGTCTGGGTCTGGGGTCTGGGGCCTGGGTGTAGGGCCTGGGTGTAGGGCCTGGGTCTGGGGGCCTGGGTCTGGGTTGGGTCGGGTCGGGTCTTGGCTACTACTTATCACCCTTATACTCAGGGTTGTAACAAGGGCCGCAACACCCACTACCCACATTCACATGCCCCTCCAGGGAGCTCTGGCCGCTGCTCCACTTCCTCGAGCCCCAGAAGTTCCACGACGCAGACGCGCGCCTCGCAACACACACACACACACACACAGACAGACAGACACACACTCTCACACATGCACACGCCCCCCCCCCCCGTACCCCAGGGAGCTCTGGGCACTGCTTCACTTCCTCGAGCCCCAGAAGTTCCACGACGCAGACGCGTTTGAGGAGGAGTACTCTCTGCAGACGATGGACGGCGTGTCGGGGCTGCACGCGGTGCTGAGGTGTGTTTGTTTGGATGCCTTCCTGCGTGCAAACAACCGGGGGGGATGCAGGTGTGTTCCAGGTGTGTGGATGCAGGTGTGAATCCAAGTGTGTGAGAAGGGGCGTGTGAATGTGTCTGTGTGGGGGGGGGTCTCTGCAGACGATGGACGGGGCGTCGGGGTGCTGAGGTGCGTGCGTGGTCGATTGTACAGTGTCTGAATGGGGTCGTGGTTGCAGGTGTTTATATGTGTGCGTTGAAAGAGGGGTGTGGGTGTGGGCGAGGGGGCTGCACGCGGTGCTGAGGTGCGTGTGGGTGCAGGTGTGGGTGCGTAGGAAGTGTGGGCGTGTGAAGGCCCCCCACCTGCTCCGCTCGCCTGCCTCCTAATCATGAGCAGACACCCCTGCTTGCTCCCCCCTATGTAGTTTCCTGACTATCGACAAGGAGGAGTACTCAGTTTTACTCAGACAGCAATTCGTGCTTGGGTCGCCGTCAGGCACCGCATGTATGAATACCACACTTGTGTGGCAGTGTCAGGATGTGACACCGAACCACCACCGCCCCTCCCGACCTCCGACCGCCCCCTTGTAGGCCCCACCTCCTCCGCCGCGTAATCAAGGAGGTGGAAAATATTATGCCGCCCAAGAACACACACACACACACACACGCGCAGGCCCCACCTCCTCCGTCGCGTCATCAAGGAGGTCGAGAAGAGCCTGCCGCCCAAGAATGAGCACATCCTGCGCGTCGAGGTGGGGCCTTCCGTTTTTTTGTTGGCCGTATGTATTAAGCTGGGGCGCTCTGCATGTGATGACACGTGGGCGATTGCGATTGCGCACACGTTGTGATTGTGGTTGTGATGTCACGTGAACGATATTTTACACGTGACTATAACACGTGAACGATGACACGTGAATGCACGTGAACGATGACATGTGAACGATGTCACATGAACGATAACACGTGAACGATTATGTTTGCACACACCAGTGCATCCTGCGTGTTGCAATGGGGTCTTGGGCTTGAGCTGGGGCATCCTGCATGTGACGTATGCGCACGATTGTGATTGCACATGCATGCGAGCATAACAACACAGTCCACAGTGGAGGCGGGGCCTTGGGGCGTAAGCTTTGGGCGCCCTGCATGTGACAGCATGCGAACGATTGTGATTGCACATGCATGCCAGCGCTCCATAACAATACAGTCCACACTGGAGGTGGGGCCTTGGGGCGTAAGCTTTGGGCGCTCTGCATGTGACAGCATGCGAACGATTGTGATTGCACATGCATGCCAGCGCTCCATACACATTGGCCTCAGCCCTCAACCCTGAACTCGAAACGCCCACCGCGCCGACCGCGTGCCAACCGCAGATTACGCCGCTGCAGCGCCGGCACTACACACACACGTGCACACACACACGCACACACGCACGCACACACACACATGCACACACGTGCACACACACACACACACGACCACACGTGCGCCAACCGCAGATGACGCCGCTGCAGCGCCAGTACTACAAGTGGATCCTGTCGCGCAACTTCGAGGACCTCAACAAGGGTGGGTTTTGGGATTTTAGGGTTTCGGATTTTAGGGTTTAGAGCCTAGGAGCTTAGGGTTTAGTAGGGTCGGGATTAAGGGCTGAGTAGGGGCTGGCTGGGGCTGCTCCGCCGCCACAAAAAGTCGATCGTGTCGCGCAACTTTGAGGACCTCAACAAGTTGGGTTTAGAGCCTAGGGTTTTAGGGTCTAGAGCGTAGGAATTTAGGGTTAAGGATCGGGATTGAGGGCTAAGTAGGGGCTGGCTGGCGGCCTGGCAGCGCTGCTCTGACGCTAATTAAAGTCGATCATGTCGCGCAACTTTGAGGGCCTCAACAAGGGCGGGTGCGAGATGCATGCACGGCGCCACCTCGCCCCAAACATCCATCCATCCATCCATGGCTGTAACTTTTTCAGGTTTTTTAACGCAGAGTCTAGGCGCTCCCGTTGTGTTGCGCTTTCGACGACAACGATCCATCCATCTATCCACAGCGTTAGTTGCATGAGTGCCTGCACTACTAGCAGTGGTGCACGGCATCGATACGCTTGATCAAACACCCCCCCACACACATGCGCACACACACACACCGAAGGCGTCAAGGGCGGCGTGTCCCTGCTCAACATCATCGTCGAGCTCAAAAAGTGCTGCAACCACCCGTTCCTGTTTGAGTCGGCCGAGGAGGTGTACCGTGGGAGCGACTGCGACGACCGCTCCGTCGTCGACCGGCTCATCCTGACGAGCGGAAAGCTCGTGCTGCTGGACAAGCTGCTGCGGCGGTGGGTGATTGGCCCTGCTTATCTTGTTCAAGGGCTTAGGGTTACCCAGGGGTTTAGGGTTTAGGGTGGGTTTAAAACCCCAAACTGCGAGGGCGACGGTTGCTTGGTCGTCGACCGACTCATTTTGACGAGCGGGAAGCTCGTGCTGCTGGACAAGCTGCTCCGGCGGTGGGTGGGGCCTATGATTACGATGGGTCGCAGATGCAGGCCTCCGCGTGCACGGGCCTTTGCTAATAGTCGGTTGACGGCCGCTCGGTCGTCGACCGACTCATTTTGACGAGCGGCAAGCTCGTGCTGCTGGACAAGCTGCTCCGGCGGTGAGTAGGGAAGAGTGGGGCCTACATGACCCAACCCCAGGGTAGAGGGTTGAAACCTCAAACCCTGAACCTCAGACCCTAGGCCTTGTCGGGCCGTGCCGTGTCGGCCGCGGCTAAATCCTGGCGCGCGTCAAGCTCGTGCTGCTCGACACGCTGCTCCGGCGGTGAGTGATTGGTCCTGCTTATCTAGTCTTAGGGCTTGGGGTTCATCTTTTATCCCAGGGTTGAGGGTTTGAGGTGCACTGCGGTAGCGAGTGCGACGACCGCTCGGTCGCCGACCGGCTCATTTTGACGAGCGGGAAGCTCGTGCTGCTGGACAAGCTGCTGTGACGATGGGTGGGACCTGCTTGTCTAGTTGTAGGGTTCCTACAGGGTTGCCTACTCCTACTTGTAGAGGGTTGAGGGTTGAAACCCCAAAGTGCGAGTGCGACGACCGCTCGGTCGCCGACCGGCTCATTTTGACGAGCGGGAAGCTCGTGCTGCTGGACAAGCTGCTGCGGCGATGGGTGGGACCTGCTTGTCTAGTTGTAGGGTTCCTACAGGGTTGCCTACTCGTACTTGTAGAGGGTTGAGGGTTGAAACCCCAAAGTGCGAGTGCGACGACTGCCCGGTCGCCGACCGGCTCATTTCGACGAGCGGAAAGCTCGTGCTGCTGGACAAGCTGCTGCGGCGGTGGGTGGGGCCTATGATAACAATGGGTTGCAGATGCGGGCCTCCAAATGCACTGGCCTTTGCTAGTAGTCGGGTGATGACCGCTCGGTCGTCGACCGACTCATTTTGACGAGCGGGAAGTCCGTGCTGCTGGACAAGCTGCTTCGGCGGTGAGCGGGGCCTGCGGTCGTGATTGTATGGCCTCCTCCACGGACTCCTCTAGCAGTCGGGCCGTGGGCCGTGCCTTTCCAGCAGCCGGATGTGCCGAGTGTCGGCCGCGGCGGCACACACACATTTTGCCATAACACACACTCACACACACATACACACACACACGCACACACACACACTCACACACATAGCCAACTAGCCAACCAAGTGTCACATGTGTGGGATGTGAGCTGCATGCACCGGCAATGCCTGTACTACTGGCAGTTACACACCCGGCAATTGTACCGATGTCTGACCCGTGTGCTGGGATGTCTTCCGAATAGCGGGAGGGCCGACCAACGCCTGAACAAGCCCACACACACACACACATACGCACACACACACCTCGTGCCTCCTGCCTGAAGGCTCAAGCAGAGCGGCCACTGCGTGCTCATATTCTTACAAGAGCACCAAAACACACGTACACACACGCACACGCACACACACACACGCAAACACGCACGCACACACGCATCCTCCTCCTGCCCGCAGAATCAAGCAGTCGGGCCACCGCATGCTCATATTCTCACATGTGCACCAAACACACACACACACACGCACACACACACATACACCTCACGCATGCACACACACCGCGTGCCCGCAGGCTCAAGCAGTCGGGCCACCGCGTGCTCATATTCTCACATGTGCACCAAACACACACACTTACACGCATACACCTCACATATACACACCGCCTTCCCTCCCGCAGGCTCAAGCAGAGCGGCCACCGTGTGCTCATCTTCTCGCAGATGGTGCGCATGGGGGTTCGATGATGGTGACGATGCCCGGCGGGGGGGGGAGGGCTTGACGGTGATGCGTGGGGTCGGTGGGTGATGGTGCGTGGGGAGGATGAACACCAGTGATGTTGCGTTTGTGTGTGTGGGGGGGTGACAATCGATCTCACAGTCTGTGAGGCACCAGTTATGATGGTGGGTTAGGCTCTTGAGCGCCAGCCAAGCACCAAGCCTCGCGCTGTCATACTTGCTGCCATCACTTGTCAGAGGGGGGATAGCGGGAGAGGATTGAGGAGCAGCATGCCGTTTCAGAGTTGCCCGTGCGACTGCGTTGCTACTCCTTATATCGGCCAGGTGACGCACTCCAGTGTTGTGTGAACTGACCGGCCCTAACGGCCTGCCCCGTCCCCCCCAAGGTCTTCATGCTCGACATCGTGTCTGACTACATGCGCCTCCGCGGGTTCCAGCACCAGCGGCCACGTTCTGCCCATTTGATGCCTGTTTGCTGCCTGTCTTGTTGACTCCTATCTCCCCCCTCCCCCCAGGTCCGCATGTTCGACATCGTGCCTGACTTCATGCGTCTGCGCAGCATCCAGCACTAGAGGCTACGTTCTGCCCGTTTGCTGCCTGTTTGCTGCCCGTCTTTTTGACTCCAATCCCCCCCCCCCCCCGGTCCGCATGCTCGACATCGTGTCTGACTTTATGCGTTTGCGTGGCCTCGAGCGCCAGCGGCTACGTTCTGCTCATTGCATGCCTGTTTGCTGCCTTTTTGTGGACTCCTATCCCCCCTCCCCCCAGGCCTGCATGCTTGACATCGTGTCTTGACTTCATGCGCCTGCGTGGCTTCCAGCACCAGCGCCTACGTTCTGCCCATTTGATGCCTGTTTGCTGCCTGTCTTGTTGACTTTTATCTCCCCCCCCCCCTCCCCCCGAGGTCCGCAGCCTCGACATCGTGTCTGGCTTCATGCGCCTGCGCGACCTGCAGCGCCAGCGCCTACGTTCTGCCCAATTGATGCTTGTTTGCTGCCTGTCTTGCTGACTCCTATCCCCCCCCCTCCCCCCCCAGGTCCGCACGCTCGACATCGTGTCTGACTTCATGCACCTGCACGGCCCCCGTCACCAGCGGCCACGTTCTGCCCATTTGCTGCCAGTTTTCTGCCTGTTTTGTCGACTCCTATCTCCCCCACCCCCACCCCCCCAAGGTCCGCAAGCTCGACATCGTGTCTGACTACATGCGCCTGCGCGACCTTCAGCGCCAGCGGCTACATTCTGCCCATTTGCTGCCTGTTTGCAGCCTGTCTTGATACCCCCCCCCCCCCCCCCCCCCCAGCTCCGCAGCCTCAACATCGTGTCTGACTTCATGTGCCTGCGCGACCTCCAGCACCAGCGGCTACGTTCGGCCCATTTGATGCCTGTTTGCTGCCTGTCTTGTTGACTCCTATCTCCTCCACCCCCTCCCCCCAAGGTCCGCAGCCTCAACATCGTGTCTTACTTCATGCGCCTGCGCGGCCTCCAGCGCCAGTGGCTACGTTCTGCCCATTGCTGCTTGTTTGCTGCCTGTCTTGTTGACTCCTATCTCCCCCCCTCTCCAAAGGTCCGGATGCTCGACATCGTGTCTGACTTCATGCGCCTGCGCGGCCTCCAACACCAGCGGCTACGTTCTGCCAGTTTGCTGCCAGTTTTCTGCCTGTCTTGTTGACTCCTATCTCCCCCCCCCCCTCCCCCTCAGGTCCGCATGCTCGACATCGTGTCTGACTACATGCGCCTGCGCGGCTTCCAACACCAGCGGCTGGACGGGTCGACGCCGGCTGCAGCGAGGCACCAGGTGTGTGTGTATGTGCGCGTGTGTGTGCCCCTCTCTCTCTCTCTTTCTCCCTCTCTCTTTATTTATCTCTCTCTCTCTTTCTGTCTTTCTGTCGATATCTCTTTCTCTCTTCCTCTCTTTCTCGCTTTCTCTCTCTATCTCCCCCCTCTCTTTCTTTCTCTGTGTGTGTATGTGTGTGTGTGCGCGGCTTCCAGCACCAGAGGCTAGATGGGTCCACGCCGGCGGCCGCGAGGCACGAGGGATGAGGTCGTGGGTGTGGATGCTGCCCGCTCCACACAAGTTCCACCTCCCCATGCGCATGTAGTACATCCATGCATCCCCCGCTGTAGTCATGTGGGGAGGTGGCTGTCTTGTGCCACGTGGATGCACGCACGTGGTAGTGCCCCGTGGATCGACGTTTGACTGTGCCTGCTGCCCCCCCCCCTCACACACACTTACAGGCTATGGAGCAGTTCAACCACCCCGACTCGGCCGACTTTGTGTTTCCTCTCTGAACACATCCACACACTCACACGCGTGCGCTCTTACTGTCTTAGCTCTCAATCCATACTGCTCACTCGTTCTGTCACTCGATACTGCCCACCCCATTCCGCAGGCCATGGAGCAGTTCAACCACCCCGACTCGGCCGACTTTGCGTTTCCTCTCTCGACGCACACACGCTCTCAAACCCTCTGCTTCCCACACTTTCCGTCCACAATCCACACTCCCGCTCACACTCTGCACTCCACAGGCCATGGAGCAGTTCCACTACCCCGACTCAACCGACTTTGCATTTCTTCTCTCTACGCACACACTGCTCTCGAAACCCTGTGCCTTCCACACTTGCCGTCCACACTCCACACTCCAAAGGCCATGGAGCAGTTCAACCACCCCAACTTGACTGACTTAACGTTCCTTCTCTCAACATATCCCCACACACACGCATGCACTCTTACTGTCTTAGCTCTCAATCCATACTGCTCACTCGTTCTGTCACTCAATACTGTTCACCCCATTCCGCAGGACATGGAGCGGTTCAACCACCCCGACTCGACCGACTTTGCATTCCTGCTCTCAACTCACTGCTCTCGAAACCCTCTGCTTTCCACACTTGCTGCCCACACTTCACACTCCTGCCCACACTCCACTCCACAGGCCATGGAGCAGTTCAATCACCCCGACTCAACTGACTTTGCCTTCCTGCTCTCCACACACACTCACTCCCGCCCACACATTCCCACCACAGGCCATGGAGCAGTTCAACCACCCTGACTCAACCGACTTTGCCTTCCTGCTGTCAACGCGCGCCGGCGGCCTCGGCATCAACCTTACCACCGCCGACACCGTCATCATCTTTGACAGCGACTGGAACCCACAGAACGACCTGCAGGTGTGTGTGTGTGTGTGTGTGCATGTGTGTGCATGCGTGTGTGAGTGTGTGTGTGTGTGTGTGTGTGTGTGTGTGTGTTTGTGTGTGTGTGTGTGTGTGCGTGCACCTGTGTGTACGTGCACCTGTGTGTGTGTGTGTGTGTCAGGGGTGTATTCGGGGGCATGCCACTCATCGGTTTTCCAGGAGAGGGCCTCCCTGACTCATCGGCTTTCCAGGAGAGGGCCTCATAGACTCATCGGCTTGCCATTTTTTCTCGGGGGCTGCGCCCCCGAACCCCCGCTGTCCGGAGTCTTCTGTTGCCGTGATACGGTCTCTCACACAACTTCCTCAGAGTCAGAGACAGCTTCGTGGCTTTACAGTTCATGCCGTTCTCTCTTAGAGATTACCTACGTCAGACACGATAGTGCCCCTTCCACTATCTCACTCACATCCCCACTAGCTGCATGTGCGTCAACGCGAAAATCACCACCATGATCAATCAAATTAAGAATTATTCCGAATCAAAATAAATAAATAAATCAGGCCCTGAGGGTGCCCTGTGGGGCCAGGAGGCGACAACAGGGAAAACAGTAGACAGCGCAAAGGCTTTAGCACTTCTTAAGGTCAATGAGGGGGAAGTCGTCTTCGTCGGACTCGAGCTCATCAGGCTCACCAGCGTCCTCCTCCTCAACAATGTTCCCCTCAACATCAAACGCGACCGCCGGGTCGACGTCCTCCAGCCCCTCCTTCTCCAGCAGCCTTGCAGCCTCATCCAGATCGCGATCAAGGAACGAAACCTGCACGCGGCTCACCTCCTCGACCAGCCTCTTCAAGAGGCTGGGGGGGTTGCTGAAGCCACGCTCGACCTCGGCGGTGTGCAGAGCCATCACGTAGTACACGTTCATGAGTAGGATGATGTTGGGCACCATGAGAGAGTCGGAGCTGCGCGCAATGAAGCGCCACAGGTTGAGCGTAGTTGCCGAGGGGGTGAGCGCCAGCCTGTCTTGACATGCTTGAACTCAGTGTCGAGCGTGGCCATGAATGACTCGCCGCGCGCAGAGAAGGGAGAGTTGGGCAGCCCATCCCCGGACCAGAAGTGGTCCTTAAGCTGCTGAAAGGAATCGTTGCCGAAGTCATCTAGCTCTGCGTGCCCCATACCAATGTACTGAACTGGGTCAAAGATGGTGAAGCAGGCCAGAATATCAAGGGAGGGGTCGTCGTCGAAAAACCTCTCCTTCAGGCTCTCAATGGCCGCGTCAGCAAAATCTGCTGCAAACTTGTATGCGGTGGTCATCTTGAAATTGCCCTTGAAAAACTTGACCTTGGCAGGTGGTGGGGCGCCTGAGGTGGTGGGCGGGGTCCACACTCCGTCATCATCGACGTTATCAACTAGACCCTTGGCAGTTGGGCAGGTCTCAGCAGAAAAAAATGTTAGGTTCTTAAAAACGTTAAGCTGGGCAATGGTGGCGGTCAAACGTTTTTTCAGGTCGAGGGGCTTAATGCCGTTGCTCTGCCACGCCTTGGAAAGCTTATCGACAGGGCTCAGCAAATCGATCTGTAGAAACAAAAAGACTGCCTGCTTATAACTCAAGAGCTTCGACAGAACGAGCCTAGCCTATTCCTACGTCTTTGAGCGCGTCGACACCTCATCGGGGCAGTCCTTCCTAAGGGTCAGGTATTCAATCAAAGCGTGGAGGTTGAGGCGCAGAACCAGCGTGGCTTCCTTGCGAGACCACCAACGCGTTGTAGTAAAATTCGGAAACTTCAAGCGGGTCAGATTGGGGTAGTTCTTTTTGGCAAATAACTCCCACTCGCTGGTCCTCTTGGCGCTCTTGCAGAACAGGTGGTGCACGTTGGAAGTAATAGTGTCAAGTGCTTTGCATGCTGTGGTAAGGGTGGTCTTAGTTCTGGTGGTAACATCCACCATAACAAGTGCACACCGGTGCGCGACGCAATGGACAGTAAGTAGGTAGGGGTTCATCCGCCTAAGCTTTGTCATAACGCCATTGCGCCAGCCAGTGAACACGTTTGCGCCGTCGGTGCAGAAGCCGACCATGCGGCTGCTGTCCAGTTCCAGCACCTCCATCACCTTAATAAGAACATCGTGGATAGAGTCTGCACCGGCTTGAGACAGCTTCACAGTACATAGGTACTCTACTGTCGGCTCAAGGAGCTCGGCACAGTACACAACATAGATTAGAAGGTGATCCTCGGTACTGCAGTCGGTACTGCCATCAACCATAAGCGTAAAACAGGGGGCAGCTCGAATTTGTACGAGCTGCCGGCTCAGGAGGACTGAGGAGAGGGTGAGTACGCACGCCGTAAAGTACGACCGATTGTTGTACTTCGCGTTAATACTGGTGTTGCCAGCCTTGGTGAGCGCCACCAGTAGGCTGGCAAACTTCAGGCCTGGAAGCAACTCTGTGCAGATCCACAGGGCACCCATGAGCAGAGTTGGTAGCAGGCCTTTCAGGACCTCGACGTGCGCACGCGCGCCAGCATGCGCGGCTGCCACAATGCCGCCGGAGCCACCGTCCTTCTTCACCTTGGCGTCCACAGCATCCTTGTGCTCGTCACACTTGGAGTGCTTGGTGAGGTCGTTGAGGGAGTACACGCTGGCATTGCCAGCAGCGTACGACTTGTTGCTGTTGGCGCCGTAGATCTCGCGGCAGACGGAGCAGCCGACGAGCACGGCGCCGTTGGTGGCGAGGTTGACGGCGGTGGCGATGAAGATGAAGGGGAACGTCTTGATCCACGACTTCTGCGCCTCGGAAGATGGCGGCTTCTTCTTGACGCTGGTGGCGATGGGGGTGGCGTCGATCGTGGGGCCATCAGCCGCGGGGGTGGCCGTGGGGGTTGCCGGAGGGACGTCCTCGTGAGGCGGGTGCTCGGGGGCCTGGGCGGGCGCGGCCGGGGCAGCGGCGGCGTGCTTGGCCTTCTTGAGCTGCTTCGCCTCTGCAGTGGTAGTGAGGGGGATGGGGCGGGCTTTAGAAAGAGGCGGGGCAGGGGGGGCTTTGGAAAGAGGCGCAGTAGGGCAGGGCAGGGCAGGGCTGGACCCAGGCTTGAGGCGGGCTGGGTGGAGGCTGGCTTGAGGTAGTCTGGGTGGGGGCTAGAGGCTGGGTGAGGGAGGCTGCAGGAGGAGGGAGGGCGTGGAGGGGGGGAGGGGCATTTCGATTTTGAATCCCCCCATGCACCATGCGCGCACCCCCCATGCCCATGTGACACTCACGTGACGCAGCCTTCAGGTTGCTGGCCTTCATGAGGTCAAACGCGTTGCGCTTCTTGGGCTCCTCGGCCGGCGGGGGCACGAGCTCGACGTCGTCGTCGACCAGCATGGGGGACGCGGGGTTGTCGTCGGGCGCACGCACGGGCGGTGGCCCGTCGGGCGGAACAGGAGAGGCCATGAGCCGATCGGGTATATATATATAATAGCTAAAATACCCCAAGCCGATGAGTCCGATCGGTTTGAAGTGGTCATCGGCTTCGCCGATGACAGGCCCTCCGGGCCCTCACACTCATCGGTTTTCCCGATCCCACCCCAAAACACTCATCGGTCTTGCGCCCTTCGGACGCCCTGTTCATCGGAATCCGATCGGCGGGTTCACCCCTGGTGTGTGTGTGTGTGTGCGTGTGTGCATGTGTGCGTGTGTGTTGGGGGGGGCATCAACCTAACGACCGCCGACACCGTCATCATCTTTGACAGCGACTGGAACCCACAGAACAACCTGCATGTGTGCTTGTCATGTTTCTTTCTCGCTGTCTGTGTCTCTCGTTTTTGCTTTCTTTCTCTCTCCGTCTCTCTCTCTCCGTCTCTCTCTCCATGTTTCTCTCCCTGTGTCTGTCTCTCCCAATACATACCTCTCTTTCTCTTGCACACATGCACACAAGTCATCGTCATCATCTTTGACAGCGACTGGAACCCACTGAACGACCTCCAGGTGTGCTGGTCGTGTTGTTTTCTCGTCGACTCGCTCTCTTTATCTCTCTTTCTTGCATTCTCTCTCCGTCGCTCTCCGTCGCTCTCCGTCTCTCTGTCTATGTCTCTCTCTCCCTGTTTCTCTCTTCCTGTGTCTGTCTCTCTCTCTATCTCTCTTGCCTCTTGCACACAAGTACACACGACACCGTCATCATCTTTGACAGGGACTGGAACCCACAGAACGACCTGCACGTGCATGCGGGTGGGTGGGTACATGTGGGTGGGTGCTCGCGTGTGGTGCGTGTGTGTGCGCGTGTGCATCAGCATGCCCCTACTGCACCCACCCCCGCCGGGCCATGTCTCGTGCGCACCGCATCGGTCAGACAGAGACGGTCAACACCTCTCTTACACACAACCCAACACCCACCCACCCCTTCGCGCCTGCTGCTCCCGTTGCCCCTGCTGCACCCAGCCCCGCCAGGCCATGTCGCAGGCGCACCGCATCGGTCAGGCTGAGACTGTCAACCCCCACCAGCTGGTCTCTTTCGCACACAGCCAAGCACACACTCACCCCTTTGCGCCCGCTGCTCCCGCTGCCCCTTCCCCTACTACCACCACCCATCACCGCTACCACTGCCACCACCGCCACCACCACCGCCACCACTGGCCGGACGTCTGCGCGCCGCATCGTCCAGGCACACACTCACCCCATAGCGCCTGCCACCCACCACCGCCACCCACCCACCACTACCCACCCACCCCCGCTAGGCCGTGTCGCGTGTGCACCGCATCGGTCAGACAGAGGCAGTCAACCCCCACCGGCTGGTCTCTCTCGCACACAGCCAAGCACACACTCACGCCTTAGCACCCGCTGCTCCCGCTGCCCTTACCCCTACTACCACCACCCGCGACCGCTACCACTGCCACTGCCACCACCCACCACCTGCACCACCGGCCAGACATCTGCGCACCGCACACAGCCAAGCACGTGTACACTCACGCCTTAGCACCCGCTGCTCCCGTTGCCCCTGCCCCTACTACCACCACCCACCACCGCTACCACTGCCACCACCTCCATCACTCAGTGACTGGCCAGACGTCTCCGCACCGCATCGTCCAGGCACACACTCACCCCTTCGTGCCTGCCACCGCCACCCACCACCGCCACCCACCCACCACTACCCACCCAACCCTGCCAGGCCATGTCGCGTGCGCACCGCATCGGTCAGACAGAGACGGTCAACATCTACCGGCTCGTCACGAGCGGGAGCGTTGAGGAGGACATTTTGGAGCGCGCAAAGCGGAAGATGGTGCTGGTGAGTCAATCATTGACTCCATTGAAAGGAGTTCCATTGAATGGAGAGTGTAATGGTTTGTTTCTGTGGGCAAGGGAGGGAGGGAGGGAGGGGAGGGGGGGATACGCACGGGAGCGGGGAGGAGGACATTTTGGAGCGCGCAAAGCGGAAGATTGTTCTGGTGAGTGACCCGCACACACGCACACACATCAACACACTTGCACATCCGTACACACACGCATGCACACAGTAGCAGCAGCAGTAGTAACAGCAGCAGCAGCAGCAGCAGCAGCCGCAACAACAACAACAACAGCAACAGCAACAGCAACAGCAACAACAGCAACAGCAACAAAAGCAACAACAACAACACAGCACCACCTCGTGATCCAGGCATGGACACGCGCACCTTCCCCCTACCTTCCCCCCACCTTCCTGCCACCTCCCCCGCCATCACAGGACCATCTTGTGATCCAGCGCATGACATGGGCGCACAGTCCTGGGGCGCGCCCACACCCCACCTTCCCCCCACCTTCCCCCCACCTTCCTCTCACCTTCCCCCCATCCTCCTCCCACCCCCGCAGGACCACCTTGTCATCCAGCGCATGGACACGAGCGGGCGCACAGTCCTGGGGCGCGGCGGCGACGGCGACGGCGGCGACGGCGGCGACGGCGCGGCCCCGCCACAGGCGCTGTTTGCCAAGGTGTGAACAGTGTGGAGGGTGTGGACGGTGTGGGGAGTGTGGGAGTGGGCAGGGAGTGGGGGGGGGGATAACGGCGCGGCCCCGCCAAAGGCGCTGTTTGCCAAGGTGTGAACAATGTGGAGGGTGTGGACAGTGTGGGGAGTGTGGGAGTGGGTGGGGGGAGGGAGGGCGTCGCAACGGCGGCGGCCGCGGCGCTGTTTCCAAAGGTCTGAGTGTTGACGGTTTGGGAGTGGGCGGGGAGTGTGTGTGGGGGGGGGGGGGGGGAAGGAGGTCGTGCTGACCTGTCTGGCACACCCTGCCTTGCCTGCGCACACACATCCATTGCACATCCATCCATCCATGCATCAAGGCGGTGGATGGTGCTCGCGGGCCGCATGCACTGGCAATGCCCGTGCCACACACACACATTCCATTCCATTCCAGATCGTTACACAGATAACGGCGATATTGTTCCAGAGGTCTGCATACATGGTCTGCTTAAGGGCGTCTGTCAATAGCGGGTGACCACTTCTCGCCATGAGGGGATGTAATGCCACTCTCCGAGGGGGGGGGGGGGCTACCTCTGAGGCACTGCATCTAAGTACGCTGTGTTGTACGCTGACTCAACTGACAATGGTAATTCGCACTCTCTCACACACACACGCACGCACGCACACACTGGGTATACTACGCCGTCACGCCGGGCCATGACACTGGGTCAAATACGCCGTCACACCCGTACTACACCTGTACTGCTCACACACACTGGGTAGAATAGGTCGTCACACCGGTTGAAAGGCGCCGTCAAAGGCGCGTCCGACGGACTGTAAAATTGACCACACACACACCCAACCAACCAAGCGTTACATGAGGCCGTCCGCGTGCACCGGCAATGCCTGTACTACTTACAGCAATACACCCCGGCAATTGTTACGAAGTCTGACCCGTCAGTCTGACCCCACACACACAAACACACACACACACACACACCTGCCCCCCTCTCCCCCTTGCAGGAGGAGCTGGCCAACATCCTGCGATTCGGCGCGGAGGGCCTCTTCAAGGCGGTGCGTGATAGGGGGGAGGAGCTGTGGGGCCAGTTGTTTGGAGCAGGGGGGGGGGGCTGAGGGGCGCGGGAGGGAGTTGGAGGGCCTGTATCAGGCGGTGGGTGACGAGGGGGGGCGTGGGGGGGGGGGGGAGCGGCTCGAGTTGAGGACGTGCATTTTCCTCGTGCTGTGCTTGCAACACACACACGCACACACACACACACACACACACGCTCACACAAGCACAAACACACACACGCTCACACAAGCATGCAACACACACACACACACACGCACACACACACACACGCGCTCACACAAGCACAAACACACGTAAACACACGCACGCACACGTGCACACACGCACACACACACACACACACACACACACACACGCCGCAGGGCGAGGAGGCCGTCGACGGCGTCCAGGGCTCGGGCGGGGCAGCCTTCTGGTGTGGGTCCTCACAAACACACACACACACACACACATACACACACACGCACACACGCACGCACACACACACACGCACGCACATCGCAGGGCGAAGAGGCCGTCGACGGCGTCCAGGGCACGGAGCGCAAGGAACACCCTCTGGTGTGGACCATCACACTCACGCACACACACACACACGCTTGCACACACACACGCACACACGCACACCCCGCAGGGCGAGGAGGCCGTCGATGGCGTCCAGGGCACGGGCGGGGCCGCTACGGAGCAGGACACGCGCGCGTATGAGGAGGACATTGATGCGATCCTGGCGCGGGCAGAGGTGGGATTCGGGGGGGTACGGGTTTAGGCAGGGCTTGGGATCTAGTTTGAGATATAGTTTTTAGGACTTAAGGGTTGAGTCAGGGCAGTGGGGGCATCGCTAGCAGGA
This sequence comes from Chlamydomonas sp. UWO 241, assembly GCA_016618255.1. Lineage (NCBI taxonomy): Eukaryota > Viridiplantae > Chlorophyta > Chlorophyceae > Chlamydomonadales > Chlamydomonadaceae > Chlamydomonas > Chlamydomonas priscui. The sequence continues at coordinate 31,926 of VFSX01000114.1, read as the reverse complement.
CATGCGCGCGTATGAGGAGGACATCGATGCAATCCTTGCAAGGGCAGAGGTGGATTTAGTGGGGTGTTTGGGGGGGTTGTCGGGTGTTTGGGGGGTTCAGGGTTTTAGGGTTCAGGGCTTGGTTGGGGGTTGGTTTTCAACCTAGTTTCTTCGTAGTTTAGGACCTAGTTTGTGGTCCGATTTGGGGTTTGTGGGCGGGGGCAGGTGTGGGATTATAGATAGGGCTTGGGATCTAGTTTGGGGTATAGTTTTTAGGGTTTGGGGCGAGCAGGACACGCACGCGACATGGTGTGCGTTTTTTTACAGTTAACATGTACGCGCCCAGAGGACCCCGGGGCGTGGGTTGAAGCCTAGACTCAAAGTCTAGGGGGGCTGTACTGGGAGAACCCGCAAGGCCACGCAATGGTGTGCGAGCTAGTGTTGGAAGGGCCTTAGGACCTAGCTTACAAGTACAAGTTAAGTTTTACCCGAAAGCCTAAATCATGGTGAACCCCACCGCACGCAGGTCGTCGACTCGCGCACGTACGAGGACGCGGGCGCAGACGGGGTTGCGAGCACGTCAGGCGCTGTCTCTGGCGGCGGCCTGCTGCAGGTATGGGTGCTGGTGGTGGTCGATTGTACGTGTTGGGCGCCTCTGGTATGAGTACACCAACACAACACGCACCCGTCCTCCCCCTGCAGTCGTTCAACGTCGCAACGTTCAAGAGCGACGAGGACGACGCTGCGTTCTGGTCGCGGCTGATCCCGGCCACGGCGCGGCCGGCGGTGGGTCTTTGGTTTCGTCGCAGCGGCGAGAGGCACCTCTTCTTGTCGTCAGGGTTTTGCGTTTAGGGTTTTGCGTTAAGGGTTTTAGGGGCTAGAGTCTGTAATCGGCCTCATTGGCGAGCGACGCTGCCAGCTGTGCAAGTGATGCTGCGATCTGGCCGCGGCTCCCGCGGCTGGTCCCGGCCACGGCGCGGCCAGCGGTGGGTCTTTGGTTCATGTCTTGGCGATGGGGTCACAGGGGCGAGGCCCTCTCCTGTGTTGGGGGTGTTCTGGCTGTCGGGGCTACTCGGGTCAGCAGGCGCAGGAGCCGAACAGGAACACGACTCCCACGCCAAGCGCGCCTCAGACTGGCCGACGACGCGTTCTCTCCTCACCCGCACACAGCCCAAACCCTTCAACCCAAACTGGGCATGTTCAGTGCTTTACTTCCCCCCCCCCCCTCCCCTCCCCTCCACACACCCCAACCAGCAGGCGCAGGAGCAGGAGAACCTACTCCCACGCCAGGCGCGCCTCAGGCTCGCACATGACGCGTGCGCAGCCGACGCGCCCCTCTCACCCGCACACAACCCTAAACCCCAAATCCTCAACCTAAAACCTAAAGCCTACAACCCACAACCATGCACATGCACGCAGGCGCAGGAGCAGGAGGACCTCCTCCCACGCCAGGCGCGCCTGAGGCTCGCCGAGGACGCGTATGCGGAAGACTCGCCATCGAGAGCAGAGCGCGCGAGCTCGCGCGCTGGAGCCGCAGCATTCAGGTGTGTCTGTGTGTACGTGTGGTCGATTTTAGTGCCCGGCGGACGCCTTTGATGGCGCATTGGACCATATGTGTGTGCGCGCACAATCGTGTGCGTGCTTTTGTGCATGCGTGTGTGTCTGTGTGCACGTGTGCATGCGTGTGCGTCTGTGTGCACGTGTGCTGCCTATCCGCCCGGCCGCCGCCCTTTGCCTACGGGGCATCCCGTAGCCCTAGGCCCCAGACGCCCACCACACGCCCACCCCGCCCCACACAGCGGGTGTGCAAGCTGCCCGGCGGCGAGCCGGGGCCGCCGGTGGACGGGCATGTCTTGTGCGTCTGCATGTGCGCATGCTGCCTTTCCTGGCCTGGCCGCCGCCCGCGGCCGCCCGCCTTTCCGCCGCCGCCGCCTTTCCGCCGCCACCGCCACCGCATTTCCGCCACCGCCTTTCCGCCGTCTCCTTTCCTGGCCGCCGCCTGAGGCCGCAGGCCCTACACCCGTGACCCTCGGCCCCTAAACCCTGAGACCCCAAGTGCAACCACGTGTGACTTGACCCGTCGCCCCCACACACCACAGCGAAGGGGAAGGTGCCTAGCGGCGAGCCTGGCCGCCGTTTCACTCACCCATCGCCCCCCAACCCCCACCCCCTTGCACACTCACAACATTCAACGGGCGTACGCCGCCCGGTGGCGAGCCGGGGCTGACGTTTTACTTGCGCATCGCCCCCCACCCCCACCCCCACCCCCCCCTTGTCCACTCCTCCCACAATTCAGCGGGCGCAAGCTGCCCGGTGGCGCGCCGGGGCCGACGTTTTACTCCCACATCCCCCCCCCCCCCCGCCTTGCACACTCCCAGACCCCAGCTGGCGGGAAGCTGCCTGGCGGGGAGTCGGGGCTGCCGTTTTACTTACTTATCACTCCCCCCCCCCCCCCCCCCCGCCTTGCACACTCCCACACTCCAGCTGGCGGGAAGCTGCCCGACGGCGAGTCGGGGCCGCCTTTTTACCTACCCCTACCCCCCCCTCCCCCTTGCCCACTCCCACAACTCAGCGGGCGCAAGCTTTCCGGCGGCGAGCCGGGGCCGCCGGTGGACGGGGCGCTGCTCCGAGTGGACGAGTGGCTGCTGGACGTGGACGAGGCTGGGCACGCAAAGGTTTGTGTCTGCTGCTGCTGCTGCTGCTGCTGCTGCTGCTGCTGCTGCTGCTCAACTTATGAAGCTGCCACTGATTTGGGGCGAGAGACGGCGAATCAGTAGAGGTTGTAGGAGGAGGGGGGAGGGGGTGGAGGGGCGGGGGCGCTGCTGCTCTGAGTTGACGAGTGGTTGCTGGATGTGGACGTGGCTGGGCACGCAAAGGTGTGTGGAGGAGGGACGCTAGTTTGGGTGGTGTTTGGTTGGTGGACTTTTTATGCCAAGGGGGGCTGTGGGGAGGGGGAGACGGGCGCTGCTCCGAGTGGACGAGTGGCTGCTGGACGTGGACGAGGCTGGGCACGCAAAGGTGTGTGGAGGAGGAGCGCTATTTGGTGGTTGATTGACAAGCCACCAACCAACCACACACACATACGGGCGTCGCCAGACGCAAACGTCCAGCCCGCATGCCGCCCGCTCAGCCGCCAAAACCACCAAAACAAACCAAGCCTAACCAAACCAAGCCGAGCCGAGCAACCAACCAGCCACACGCACACACTTACACACACACACGCGCGCACACGCATACACACGCACGCAGGCGCCACCAGACGCCGACACCGACCCCGCGTGCCGCTCGCTCAGCCGCCGCGACGCCAATGCGTTTGTGCGCGCGGTGCGGCGCTATGGGCTGCCCTCGCGGCTCGCCGAGATCTGCGCGGACGCGGCCGGGGGCACAAGCAAGGTGAGTGCTGTTCATGCCGATTCTCAAGGGACTGGCTGATCAGTAGCGCCGCGACCAGGGCGGGTCCTAGAGCTAAAAAAGAGTGCGGGTCGACTTGGTACGCCGTCGCGGCTCGCCGAGATCTGCGCGGACCCGGCCGGAGGAACATGCAATGCAAGTGCTGTTTAGACTGATCCTAAAAAGACTGCCTGAAAAGTAGCGGCGCGACCATGGCGGGTCCTAGAGCTAGCAAGACAGGGGCTGTTGGGGCTGTCCTCGCGGCTCGCCGAGATCTGCACGGATGCGGCAGGGGGCACGAGCTAGGCAAGAGCTAAATGTTATTAAAGACTGGCATGTGTCGACCTTCGTGCGCGAGCAGGGCGGGTCCTAGAGTCTTACGAGTTAAGGGCGGTTGGGTACACCCTTGCGGCTTGCCGAGATCTGCACGGACGCGGCGCGAGAGGGCGTGAGCTCGGCGAAACCTGCTACGGTCCCTAAGTAGTTGCAGGGTCGTTTCCTGGGTTGAGTCGGTTCCTTGGTTGCCTCGTGGACTATGGGATCCACCTACTACGCCATCGGAGGCGTCCGACAGTTACAGTTACAGTTACATCGGCTTTCCAGCAAAGACTACCTCTAGTCCTAGTACCACCGCCTAGACTCAAGTCCAGTTCTGGCCCTAACAATTACTTGTGAGGGGCGGTAGCCACCAGCCGGCTGCCTGCCAACGTGTAGTCCCAGAGCAAAAAGGAGAGCTATTGTGCGACGCCTCCAAAATAGGTCCTAACTGCTTCTAGGGGATAGGGGGTCAAGTGGCGCTTGCCAATCTACTTGAGGCGTCCGACAGACTGCAATAACATCGACCACTGGCGCGCGCAGGCGTTTGATGACATGAGAGCGCGGGGCAGCGCCTGTCGCTCTTCCACACGCTCATATTCCCCTCGTGCCGCCCAGGCACCCTCCCCACCACGTAACTGACGGCCCGCGAGTCTAGGATGCTGGCAGGGGCGTCCAACTGACTGCAGTAACACCGCCCACTGGCGCACAGGCGTTTGACGACACGAGCGCGCGACAGCGCCTGTCGCTCTTCTACACGCTCATATTCCCCTCGTGCCGCCCAGGCACCCTCCCCACTGCTACTTAACTGACGGCACAAGAGTGCAATAAGCTGGCAGGGGCGTCCAACTAACTGCAGTAACACCGACCGCCTGCAGGCGTTTGATGACACGAGCGCGGGGCAGCGCCTGTCGCTCATATTCCCCTCGTGCCACCCAGGCACCCTCCCCAAAACTACTGAACTGACGGCACAACAGTGCAATAAGCCGGCACGGGCGCCCAACTGAGTGCAGTTACACCGACCGCTGGCGCGCGCAGGCGTTTGATGACACGAGCGCGGGGCAGCGCCTGTCGCTCTTCCACACGCTCATTGACTCGTGCCGGCGCGCGGTCGACATGGCGGGGGATGACCCAAAGGTGAGGCCGGACGAGTGTCCCCCCCTGTTTGATAAAAGCCTCTGATAAAGCCTCTCTTGGGCCTCTGGCAAGCCTCTGATACAGCCTCTCTTAGTCCCTGTGAGCTCTGTGGGCGTGGGCGTGCACACGACATGGCGGGGGACGACCGACCCGAAGGTGAGGCCGGCCGAGTGTCACCCCTCCTCTTCGATACATGTGTGAGCCTCTGTGGGCGTGGGCGTGGGCGTGTGTGCACAGTCGACATGGCGGGAGAAGACCCAAAGATGAGGGGGCACTCCTAGGTCTTCGATGAAATTGCGAGGCTGTGGGCGTGGGCGTGCGGTCGGCATGGCAGGAGACGACCACAAGGAGTGTGTGCTTGGGGGCATCGTGCTGTGTGAGATGTGTCCGTCTGTTTGATTTGAGCAGTCCCGCCCGCCGGCGAGATGACAACACACACACACACACACACACACACACACGCACACACAAACACACGCGTGCACACACGTGCGCACACTCGCACTCTCGCACACACGTGCGCACACGCGCATCAACACAGGACGCCATACTCAACTTCTTTGGCGTCGCCTTGGGCAGCCTGGCCCCCCCCTCTCACTCCTCACCCCACCCACACACACGCACACACACGCGCGCGCACACACACACGCATACACAAACGCACACCCACGCGCGCGCACACGTGCGCATATGCACACACACACGCAAAGGAAGACATCCTCGACTTCTTTGGCGCCGCCTTGAGCAGCTCCCACCCCCACCACCACACACACACACACACTCCCACACACTCCCACACATACACACACACACACGCACGCACACGCACACACACACACACACACAGGATGCCATCCTCGACTTCTTCGGCGTCGCCTCGAGCAGCCTCCCCCATGACCACACACACAAACACACACACTCGTGCACTCACACACGCACACACACACACACGCGCACACACACACGCACACACACACAGGACGCTATCCTCGACTTCTTTGGCGTCGCCGTCAAGGCGCAGGAGCTGGCCCAGCACTACGCGCAGCTGCGGTGCGTTTTTAGTGTTTTTGTGTTTGCCCTTTTGTTTGTTTGCTGCCCCTGGGCCATGACAGAGCGACGGTCGGGCGCAGGAGATGGCCCAGCACTACGCGCAGCTGCAGTGCGTTTTGAGTGCGTTTTTTTTGTTGGTTTATTTGCGTTTTAAGTTTTTTGTGTTTGCCCTTTTGTTTGTTTGCTGCCCCTGGACCATGACAGAGCGACGATCGGACGCAGGAGCTGGCCCAGCACTACGTGCAGCTGCGGTGCGTTTTGAGTGCGTTCTTTTGTTGGGTCATTTGCTGCCCCGGTCGGTTTATCTGCTGCTGCGGGCGTGCACCGGAGCTGGCCCAGCACTACGCGCGGCTACGGTGCATGGGCAGGGTGCCAGGTCTTGAAGGGCTGGCGTACGAGGGAGCTGGCCCAGCACTTCGCGCAGCTGTGCGTTTTGTGTTGGCGTGTCTGTCTGTCTGTCTGCCTGTTTGTTTGTTTGTATGTTTGTTTTGTTGCCCCCATTGCGGGCGGATGCATGATGGCCGACCACTGCTACACCTTGATCGCGTGCGCCGTGCGGTTCCGCATGGCCACCCTACCTAGGATCTCCCACTTGATTGTGGGCACAGAGGGAGACCCCCCTTCCTCGCCCCCCCCCCGCTTGCACATCTCACACTTCATTGTGGGCAGAGAGGGAGGCCACGCATGCAGCAAGCAGGCCGCAGCAGCAGCAACACACAGCAGCAACAGCAGCAACAGCAGCAACAGCAGCAACAGCAGCAGCAGGCCTCAGTAGCAGCCCCCCCCCCCAAAAAAAAAAAACTGACGAACATCCTTGGAATCATGCACCAACAACTCCCCCACCACCCGCCCCCCTTGTATCTGCAGGTACCTTGAGCGCTGCGCGTCGCCGCACGCGGGGCAGCCGGGCGGGTTCCGACTGTTAGCAGAGTGGTGCCTTCCGGCGCCCAAGTGGGGGAAGGTGGGTGTGCAGCCAGGGGCACGTGCGCCTATCTCTCTTCACAGACGCACGCGCACACACACACACATACCCCACGCCCCACGCCAGTTCAAATACGCTGCCTGTTGTACTTTTCGTTTGTCAAATCCATCAACATCGCCGCACACACACGCACACGCGCAGCCCCTCGGCTGGTCCACGCGCGACGACGAGGCTCTGCGAGCGAATCCCTCCGCCACCACCACCACCCACGCAACCACCCACCCCCATGCACACACACACTTGTCTGCCTGCCTGCCGCTCGTGTGCACCCGCAGCCCCTCGGATGGTCCACGCACACACACACACACACACACACACACACGCACGCACGCACGCGTACACGCAGCCCCTCGGCTGGTCCACGCGCGACGACGAGGCCCTCCTCATGGGCGTGTACCTGTATGGGCTCGGCCACTGGGACAAGACCGCGGGCGACGAGCGCCTGAGGCTGGGGGACAAGCTCGCGTCGCTCGCGGCGCCAGGCGCGGGCGGAAAGGGGGGGCACGGCGGCGGTGGTGCCAAGGCGGGTGGGGGAGGGGGGGGAGAGGCCGGGGAGGAGGCGGGTGCAGGGGAGGAGGGGCACGGGGACGGCGGAAAGGGCGGAGCTGGCGGAGGAGGGGGGACGGGCGGTGCCGGCATGGTGCTCAAGGCGAGCCACCTGGAGACGCGCGCGCTCGGCCTGCTGCGCAAGATGCACGCGGCCAAGAAAGCCAAGCAGGCGCGCGTGCTGCCGCCGCCATCGAGGAAGGGCGACAAGGGCGCGGGCGGCGGCGGCGTGGGCGCGTCTGGCCGCGACGCCGGCGGCGGCGGCGGTGCAGGCAGGGAGAAGGACGGCGGCGCGGGGGGGCGGCCGCGCTCGATCGCCAAGGCCGCGGCCGCGCACCACCAGGGGCGGCACCAGGCCGACGGCGGTGGCGGCGGGGGCGGGGGCGACGGCAAGCGCAGGCGCGAGGACGGCGGAAGAGGAGGGGGGGGGGGCGCAGGGCCGTCGGGCTCGGGCAACGCGCATCCCGCGTCCGACAGGGGCCGCCAGCACGCAGGGCATGCGCACGCGCACACAGCTGCGCACGGCGACAAGCGCGCGCGCTCTGATGGCGGCGGCGGCGGCGGCGACGGTGGCGGCGGCGACCCCGACCGGCAGCACCGCAACGGCGGCAGCGACAGGCAAGCGCACGGTCATGGCGCTGGGGGGCACGGCGCGCCTGCTGGGGGCAGCGGCGGCGGAGGAGGGGGAGGGGGAGGGAGCGGGAGCGGGGCGATTGGGTCCAAGGAGGCTGCGGAGCTGCTGTCTGGTTGCACCGACGACCTGCGCGCGCTGCGCAAGCTGGGGCACCGCGCGGGCGACCTGTCGCCCGCCGAGTGCGCCGCGCGGACCAGGGAGCTGCTCGCGGCGATCGGGGGCGTGATCGAGGCGGCGGGCAGCGCGCGCGCGGCCGCGCTGTGGGACGCTGTGTCGCGCGCGGCCAAGAGCCCGATGAGCGGCGAGCGCCTGATGGCGGTGTATGCGAAGATCAAGGCGGTGCGCAGGGATGCAGCGGCGGGCGGGGCGGCGTCTGCGCAGCAGCAGGCGGGGTAGCGATCACTACCGGGGACGGGGTGCGTGGGTGGGTGAGGCGATTTGTGGTTGGGGGGGTGGGGGTCGCAGACAGGCAGGCAGGCAGGGTGTGTCGCGATCAGCACATACCACTGACCACCAGCAGGAAGTACAGCGTGAAGCCAGGCTCTCTGAAGTAGCAGGCACCAAGGTTACACGGGTAGCAGCAAGCAGGCAAGGTCCCCCACCCGCAGCCGCAGACCGAAAGGCAGTAGTCAGTTGGTACGACTAAGTCGCTCCAGCTGTGTAAACGTCGTGAGTGAGATGGTGATGAATGTACCCCTGTCCCCACACCCACACACAGCCTGGTGTGGTATACGAGCAACACAGGGATCGTCTCCCTTGCTCGATGTCGTAAACACCGTGTGGCTGAGAAAGAGTGTATGGTATGCGTTTGGGGCTGCAGCAAGCAACAGATGAGTGCATCAAATCCGACCGACTGTGTTGTTTCAACAGGCTGATTAGGCGAGCCTCACCGTAGTCACGTGAGTGTGGAAGTTTGGGAGGCGTTAGGTGCATCACATCGTCATCTTCATTTCGCGTGAGCCTAGTCGAGTCAGGCGGTACTAGCTAGAGGGATGGCCGTGGCCAGCTAGAGAGATCTCTAGAGACACCCCCATCTAGGAGGATCTAGTCGGTGCGCACTGCCGCCGTGGCCGCCCAGCTGCGGCTGCCCGTCCCTAGCCCCCGCCGCGCCACGCCCACCTGTGGCAGCACGCCGCGGCCGCCCACCCCCCCTCCGCCGCCCCCGCCCCCTTTCCCCACCAGCCCTGCGCCCTGCAGCAGCAGCGCGCCGAGCTGCTCGCGCGCGCGCCTCCGCATCAGAACTGCGGCGCACGCAGCCACCGCCGCCAGCCCCGCTGCAGAGATCAGGAGGAGCCAGCCGAGCGCCTCAGCCGTGCGCGGCCGCCACCCTGCCCACGACGACAGCAACCCCCCGCCGCCGGCGCCGCCGCTATCACTACTGCCCATCCAAAGCTCCCCAACGACGACACCCCCTTCACCGCCTGCACTCCTAACACTATTGGTCCGGCCCCCGCCGGGGTCTAACGCGCGCGCGAGCTGCACTGCCGCGTCCCCGCCCATGCCACCGCCACCGCCGGTGCCACCGCCACCCAGCCTCGACCCCGCTCTTCTCGGCAGGGGGAGTGTGCCCGCGCGCGCGGCTTCCTCGACAAGCGCGACGCCGAGCGTCCAGCTGAAATCGCCACCGCCGATTGAGAGGCCGTCAGGCTGCGCGGGTTGGTTGTTTGGTGGGTTTGTTTGGGGAGTGGGCCGGGGCGAGCGCGGCGCCGAGCGTCCAGCTGAAATCGCCACCGCCGATGAGAGTCTGGCCGGCTGCAGTTGTTTGGGAGTTGGGCCGGGGCGAGTGCGGCGCCGAGCGTCCAGCTGGCATCGCCACCGCCAATTGAGGGGCCGTCACGCTACGATGGTTGGTTGTTTCGGCGATTTTGTTGGGGGATTGGGCCGGGGCGAGCACGGCGCTAAGCGTCCAGCTGAAATCGCCACCGCCGATGAGAGTCCGGCTGGCTGCAGTGGTTGGTTGTTTGGGCGGTGTTATTTGGGGATTGGGCCGGGGCGTGTGCAGCGCCGAGCGTGCAGCTGAAATCGCCACCGCCGATGGAGAGGCCGTCAGGCTGCGATGGTTGTTAGTGGGGGGGGGTTGTTTGGGGGTTGAGCCAGGGCGAGTGCAGCGCCAGAGCGTCCAGCTGAAATCGCCATCGCCGATGGAGAGGCCGTCGGGCTGCGGTGGTTGGTTGTTTGGGCGGTGTTTAGGGACTGGGCCGGGGCGAGCGCGGCGCCAAGCGTCCAGCTGACATCGCCACCGCCGAGAGGCCGGCCGGCTGCGGTGGTTGGTTGTTTGGGCGGTGTTGTTTGGGGACTGGGCCGGGGCGAGCGCGGCGCTGAGCATCCAGCTGAAATCGCCACCGCCGATTTGAGGGTCCGTCCGGCTGCGAGTGACAAAGGACAAGGGTTCAGGCCCGGGCCACCCACTGGCTCGTGGCGACACCGCTGTGTCTGCGGGTGCGCTGATTGGTTGCTTGGGGGGTGTTTGGGGATTGGGCCAGGGCTGGTGGGGTGTTGGCCGAGCGTCCAGCTGGCATCACCGCCGTCGATTTGAGAGTACGTTCGGCTGCGCGCAGGGGTGTGTGTGTGGGGGGGTGGGGTGCGGCGGCGCTGGTTGGTTGCTTGGGGGGGTGTTGTGGGGATTGGGCCAGGGCTGGTGGGGTGTTGGCCGAGCGTCCAGCTGGCATCATCGCCGCCTATGGCGAGGCCGGCCAACTGCGCGCGGGATTGCTGTGTTGAAGGTCAAGACCAAGTTGTTGCACCAAGTCGGGTCTCCCCACCCGCCCCGCCGCCCCCCGCCCTGCATAGGGACACACACGCACGCGGTGGCTGGCCGCAGCCCGCTTGCATGCGCAGCCCCCCGTCTACAGCAGCGCGACAGCTTACGGCCCCCACAGGCACAGTACCGCTCACACGCCAAATGCGCCCCGCCGCCCCCCGCCCTGCCGAGGGACACACACGCACGCGGTGGCTGGCAGCAGCCCGCCTGCACGCGCATCCTGGTCAGCAGCAGCGCGACGGCGTACGGCCCCCACAGGCACAGTATCGCTCTCACAGCTGCCCCGCCGCCCCCCGCCCTGCCACGAGGAACACACACACACACACACGCGCACGCGGTGGCTGGCAGCAGCCCACCTGAACACGCAGCCCCCCGTCTGCAGCAGCGCGACGGCGTACGGCCCCCACACGCAGTACCGCTTACACGCCACACCCGCCCCGCCGCCCCCCGCCCTGCCGAGGGACACACACGCACGCGCGCGGTGGCTGGCAGCAGCCCACCTCAACGTGCAGTCCCGCCTGCAGCAGCGCGACGGCGTACGGCCCCCACAGGCAGTACCGCTCCAGGTTGACGTTCTGCCCGAGCGTCTCGCGCACGCGCTCCCACGGCGTCGCGCAGAAGCGCGCCGCCGCCGCAAGCACGCGCGCCATGCCGCGCGCCCCGTCGTCGGTCTCGGGCGGCGGTGAGTCGCCAGAGGCCTCGCCGAAAAAGCGCCAGACGACGTAGAAGCCGGAGAGCCCGGTGCAGGACCGCACCGACGGCGGCAGCGCGGGGAGGTCTGTGGAGGGGGGGAGGGGGCGGTGGGGAGGTGTGTGTGTGCGAGGGTGGCGGCGAGTCGCCAGAGGTCTTGCCAAAGAAGGGCCACACGACATAGAAGCCAGAGAGTCCGGTGCAGGACCGCACGGACGGTGGGAGTGCGGGGAGGTCTGTGGAGGGGGGGGAGTGAGGCGGTGGATGTGTGTGTGTATCAGGGTGGCGGCGGGTCGCCAGAGGCCGTGCCAAAGAAGCGCTATACTCGACGTAGAAGCCGGAGAGGCCGGTGCAGGACCGCACGGATGGCGGGAGTGCGGGGAGGTCTGTGGAGGGGGGGGGGCGGGGGGCGGTGGGAAGGTGCGTGTGTGTGCGAGGGCGGCGGCGAGTCCCCAGATTCCTCGCCGAAGAAGGGCTACACGACGTAGAAGCCGGAGAGTCCGGTGCAGGACCGCACGGACGGCGGGAGTGCGGGGAGGTCTGTGGAGGGGGGGGGGGGCGGGCGGTGGTGTGTGTGTGTGGTCGATTTTACAGTCCGTCGGACGCCTTTGATGGCGCATTAGACCCTAGGAAAGAGGCCGGCAGCTGTCAAAATTAGACCCCTAGCATGCCATCTGCCATCATGATTGCTGTGCACGCGGTGCGTGTCTCAAAACAGGCGACAAGGAAGTCAGCCAGCTCGTGCCAAAACCTGGGGTTCTCCTGGCCTGGCCGAGGATTCATAAACTCCCGCATCCGCTCATCTAAATCGGCCTCCTCGGGGCGAGGGATGGACCGAAACAGGCTGTGGGCCTGCACCCGTGCCTCTTCATAGGCAGGGCACTCAAATACCATGTGTGCCTCATCCTCTAGCCCACCGCATAGGCAGCACGCCCGCTGGCTGCGTCGCTGCCTCTGTCCCGCCACGGCGTAGCGCCCCCGCTCTATCTGCAGCTCATGGAGCCCCATCCTGAACCTAGCTAGAGCCGTGATCCGGGCAGCACTGTTCAGCCCTGAGCTCAACAGGGCCGGTGGCTCGCTGTCGCTACCCGCCATCCACCGCATGTAGGTCAGCATCTTAAAGCCGCGCGACCACTCCTCAGGTACATCACGCACGGTAGTGCCGCTCGGCAGCGCCGGTGTGCTTGTCGCGGCGGCCAGCCACGCCGCGGTCGCCACGTCCAGCAGGTTGGTGATGCGTACCGGTCCCTCCTGGTCCCACGCCAGGGTGTGCCCCACAGTTCCGAGGCACACCTGCAAGCGTGCCGCCCAGCACGTCCCCCCCGCTTCCGCCAGCCCCCAGCTCTCCCGCATTGTATCTTTAAGCAGGTCACCGTCAGGCCGCCCCCGCGCCTTATCCCAAAAGCGCGTCGTCTGGCGCAGCCAATCTGCCGCCAGCGGCCGCCACCCCGCCTCCCGCGCCAAAATCCCCAGTTGCTGCCCGTTGCTGCGGACTCCTAGGGACGCACGGGTAAATTGCAGAAGCACTTCCTCCAGGGTGCGCCATCCGTCGCGTGCGGCCTTAGCGCCCCTCCCACTCCTGCCTCTCTCCCACCGTCCGCCCGCCCCGGCAAACACGCCCCCCCAGCATCCGCCATCATCGCAGGGCCCCACACCTCACACCCGTAATTTAGCACAGGCCGTACTTGCGTGTCGAACAGGTGGGCCTTAATGTCAATATTGTTAAGGCGTATTATATAGCATCTGCGAGTTAGCGCGTATCTGGTGCGCTGGCCCCTAGAGCGTCGGGTGCCCACGTCCCCCCCCACTGCCCGCCGGTGGTGAAAGAGCATGCCCAGATACGTGAACTCGTGTGTCATGGGTAGATCTGCTCCTGCAAACTTCGGCAGTACCCTCCCCCCTGCCGCCCCGACTGGGCAGAACTGGGCATTGAACACCACCCCTTCTGACTTCTTAACGTTTACTGTTAGTGCGCGCGTGCCGCAAAAGGCGTGCAGAGTATCTAGCATGCGTTGAAGCGCTTCGGGCGTCTCTGCCAGCAGCGTCAAGTCATCAGCGTACAGCAGCAGCCGTAGTAACCGCCCCGCCATCTTCACCCCATCACCCGGGAGCTCTGCGTCTAGTACTCCCTCCAATGCGTCAATAAAAAGCCCAAACAGCAGCGGTGACAGTGGGTCGCCTTGCATGACCCCCTTGTGTGAAGGAAACGCGGGTCCCACTTTCCCATCGATGCGCACACACATTGCGGACCCATCGTACATGGCAATCAGCGCCGCCATGAACTCCCCATGTACCCCCAGGCTCCTTAGGCACTCCCAAAGCAATGGGCGGTGCACGCAATCGTAAGCCTTCCTGAAGTCAATAAAGGCGGCGTACAGCGGTTTGCGCTGGAGGCCGCTCTTCTCAATAAGGTGTTGCAGGATGAAGGCATTATCTGGGGTCCCCCTCTTCTTCCGGAAGCCTGCCTGGCCCCGCGCCCGGTACCCCTCCCGTTCTGCTAAGGCGTCCAGCCTGTTCATAAGCACCAAGCTGTATAGCTTGGCGAGGGCATTCCCCACCGTGATCCCTCGGTAATCGTCCCGCACGTCTAGGCTGCCTTTCGGCTTTGGTACCGGCGTGGTTGCCCCCAAGTGCCATGCAGTCGGGTACCCCTCACGGAAGACCCGATTGAGCAGGTGTGTGATGGGGCCAGCGAGCAGGTGCTCCTCATCCACAGCATCCATTGCATTGCCCCCCTCCGCCGCCCTAGCCCATGCCCTCTGATAGAACTCTATCGGCATGCCGTTTACGCCTGGGGCTTTGCCCGCGTCCATGCCCATCAGTGCCGCATACACCTCCGCCTCAGTAAATGAATTATTTGGCGCTGCCGCCCGCTCCGTGGCCGTCGTCGTGGGGAGGGCAAACGGGGCCCCGTGCCCGTGGTCAGTGGCATTATCCGTGTTAGTCGTATTAGTCGTATGAGTCGTATCAGTGGCGTTAGCATGGTTGTCCCCCAGCAAATCCCTTAAATAATCTGTCCACCCCTCCACGTCCCTCAGACCGACCGCCTGGCCAGGCAGTTTCACCCGCTGCCAAAACCGCCGAGGGTTCCCCTTCCTGTCCTCAATCAGCTCGGAGTGTTCCCGGGCCTCGCTCGCGCGGCGGGAGCGCCGCGCGGTCCGCCTATAGGCCTTCCCTGCCTCTTTGGCGGCCGGTGACTGCGCCCCGTGCGCTCGTTCCGCTTCCCGGCACGCGCGGCGTGCGTCCTTGCACTCCTGAGTGTACCATATGTTGTGTGGTCGCACCCCCCCGTCCCCGGTCATGGGCCGCACCAAGACCGCACCCACCTCACCCGACGCGTGCAACGCCCGGGCTGCCCGCTCGACCGCGCCCTCGAGGCGGCTGAGCTCCTCATCCACCGTCGGTGCCCCCCGAGCTCCCAAAACGTCCGTCATCATCCCCCCCAGGAGCTGTGCGTATGCCCCCTCGCCCCCCTGTGGCCACCTTAACCTGGCCGGCGTTTCGCTCGGGGCGCCGGCCTGAGCCGCAGGTACCGCAGTAGCGGGCTCATAAGTAAGGGTCAGTACTACTGGTCTGTGGTCAAACCTGCCCCCGCCTAGCCTTGGTGGGTGTTGGTCGTGCACATGTAGGGTAGTGCCCGGCCGTGGTGCCCCCGCGCCACTAAAGGCGAGGTCAGGGGACGCCACAAAGTAGTCGACCAGACTACGTTTTTCCTGCCCCAGTGCGTGGTAGGTGAGGGCCCCATGCTCATCCCCCGGAAGGCGACCATTAAGGATAACCATTCCCATGTCCCGGCATAACTGCAGCAGGCGCTGCCCATGCGCGTTGTGCACGCGGTCAGCCGACTCTCTCGGCCCCACCTGCCCTGCCTGCGCGATGTCGCCCTCACGCACCGCAGGGGCAGGCCCCCCATCCCCCCTGTCCCTATCCCTATCATCCTCCTGCCCTGTGCGTGCGTTGAGGTCGCCCAGCACGAGGACCTCCCCCTTTGCCCGGTACTTAGAGATGCCCTCTACCAGGGCTGTTATGTGTGCCTCTACTGACAGGTTCCCCCCCTCGAGCAGCAGATACTTGGATTTCGCGTGGGGGATGTACGCGGCGCACGCGTACATGTCCCTAGCGCCCGTGATCCTAAACCAGTGCATCCCAAGCTCGGGCACATCCCGAATTACGCTGACCTTCCCCGTAACAGCATGGCTAACATACAGCGCAACCCCCCCACTGTTTGATTTGTGGGGGCGCTGGCTGCATGCGAGGCATTTGAATCCTGGGATGGCAGGTGGGGGCTTACCGGAATGCCCGGTTTCGGTGAACGCCACGACGTCCGCGTTTGCCTGCAGCCACTTGGTGAGGGTGGGGTGATTGTGTAAGAGGTCATGTCCCCTCATAATGTTCCAGTTCATGATCCGCAGGCCGCTCAGCTGGGGGGGAGCGTGGTCACCAGGTCTGTGGAGGGGGGGGGGGGGGGGGGGGGTGTGTGTGTGTGCGTGTGTGCGTGCAAGTCCCCAGAGGCCTCGGCATACGGGGAGGTCTGTTGAGGGGAGAGGGGGGGTGAGAGGCATGGGCGACTCAGTCATGGCAGTGTATGGCACACGGTGTGACCGTGTGAAATTGAGGTGATTTTCCCCATGTCCTCCCAGTGCCACTGCTCGACTGCCTGTTGACCAGCAGCACACACAAAGCAATGCATGTGTGCTTAGTAGCGGGTGCTCTTTCGATCAGCACAGTATGCTGCTAGTTGCTGTCCGACAGAGGTGAGGGGAGTGGGAGGGGGGGTAGTGTGCTGCAGGAGGGGTGAAAAGTGGGAGGGTGGACTGTGCGGAACGTAGGCTGCTGCTCCTGGTTGGGGCGGTTGAGTCGAGTGCAGTTGCGGGGGGGGGGGGGGGGGCGTTGCCTCGAGGAGTGGCCTCCTGCCGCACGCGCGCGAGCACACCAGTGCTTCCGCTCAGGATCTTGGGGGAATGGTGGCTCAACCCGGGCCTCACAGCTCACTTCCTCAACCTCACTGCGACTGAGGCGTTTTCTTTTCTTTGCGAAAAAAATGTGAAACTGTCGATTTTCACAGTTTTCGGGTCGGAGTTCGCGCAATTTCAACCCGGCAGCGCTACCAGCCCAAACCGGCCGAGATCAATCCGGTGTCGCAGGCTTGCGGGTGTCGAGGGTCGGTTCATGGAGGCACTGGAGCACACCCACCCACGCACCCACCCACCTGGGACGCAGGGCGGGGACAGGCACGGGCCGGCGCGGCGCGAGAGGAGGGCGTCCACGAGGCGCTGGCACGCGGGCCAGTCTGGCGCGCCGTAGAGCGTGACGGAGAGCGTGTCGGGCGCCACGCCGTGCGCCTGCGAGTAGTGTAAAGGTTATAACCTGAAACCCTAGGGCCGGGGTTGGCCATGGAGCGGCATCCACATCGACGCTGGACCAGTTGACAAAAAAAAAATCGAGCCTGGCGTGTCGCTGCCCACCGTACGGGTGTATCGGGGCCACGACCCCACCAATGCACCCATACACACACCCATGCATACCTGCGAGCGGGTGTACGGCGCAGCGTAGCCGGCGTGCATGCACGGGTGCTGGAGCACCACCGCGGTGGGCGCGGCCGCGCCGCTGTCGTCGTCGTCAGGGGAGGAGGAGGAGGAGTCTGCGCCCAGTCGGGAGGCGGCGGCGTCGCCGCTGCCGCCACCGCCGCTGGCGCGCAGGGCCTCGGACGCGCCCGCCGCGTCGCTGCTGCTGCTGATGCCGCCGCTGCCGCCGCCGCGGCCGCCTCCGCCGCTCGCGCGGCTCCCGTCGCCCGCCCCCGCGCCCGCGCTGCCGCCGGCACCGCCGATCCCCGCCGCGATCGTCGCCCCTCCGCCCGCCCCTCCTCGTCCCTCTGCGCCGCCGCTGCCAGCGGCCGAGGCGAGGCGCCTCCGCCGCAGCACGGCAGCCGCCACCCCCCCGAGGCCTTCTTCACTCTCCCCACCTCGAGCCTCTGCTGCCCCGCCGCTGCCATCCTCGTCCTCGTCCTCCTCCTCCTCTTCCGGGGCTGTCCCTGACGGCTCCCCGGAGACCAATTCCTTTTGCGCGGCGGCGCTGCCGCCGCCGCCGCCCGCCTGCTGCACGCGGGCCGCCGCCCCAGCGCCCGCCTGCTGAAGCAGCCCAGCGCCGCCGCCAGCGAGCTGTTGCCCAGCGCCGCCACCAGCGAGCTGTTGCCCAGCGCCGCCGCCAGCGAGCTGCTGCCCCGCGCCACCGCCAGCGAGCTGCTGCCCAGCGCCGCCGCCTGCGAGTTGTTGCCCGCCGCCGCCGCCAGCAAGCTGCTGCCCAGCGCCGCCGCTGGCGCGCTGTTGCCCAGCGCCGCCGCTAGCAAGCTGCTGCCCAAAGCCGCCGCCAACGAGTAGTTGTCCAGCGCCGCCGCTGGCGCGCGAGCCCGCCGCGCCCGCCGCCGCCGGCGCGGTGGGTGGCGGCGGCGGCGGCTGAGACGATGATGACGCGCCGATCGCCGCAGACGCCTCGTGCGTCGTGCCCCCTCCTCCTCCTCTCCCTCCGACGACGGCAGCGCCGCCGGCGCCGCCGCCGTCGGTCGACCCCGAGGTCGCCGCTGCGTCGGACCGGGCGCCTGCAGCCCCGCTGCCACCGCCGCTGCCGCCCACGGTGGCACCAACCATGCCGCCGACCTGGCCTAGTGCGCCACCACCACCACCAGCCCCCCCTCCCCCGACCGCCGCCCCCCACCCGCCGCGCCGCCCGCGCGCACAGCGTCTCTCTCTACCCCCGCCCCCCTCTCCCCCGCCTCTCGCGTCACCGCCTCTTTCTCCACCGCCACCGCCGCTTCCCTCTCCACACGCTTCTGCGTGGCCTGCACGCGTGCGTGCGGTGGGTGCAGGGTTTGGGGCAGGCCTGTTAAGTAGGGCCTGGGGTGCTGCTGAAGCCTAGCTAGCTAGCGATAGCGCCACTGTTCACCGCCACATGCAGAGGAGTGGCGCGCCCGGTGTGTGCCAGTGCTCCCGCCAGCCACCCCGCACCCCGCAACAGTGCAGTTGCGGGGTGACATTGGCTGATTCGGGGCGGAGCTGCGGGGTGAGATTGCACGAATTTTGACGAAACATTGCCTCCAGCGGGGGGAGTTTGTGGAAGTGGGAAAGAGGCCCGGGGTGAGCTGCGAGTTTCCAAAGATCCTGAGCGGAACCACTGGTGTGTGCCAGTCGCATCGGAGCCTAGCGGCGGCGATGCTTCGAGACCTGCGAGGCAGGCCGGGTGCCGGGTGCCCCGCCGTCCAACCCTCACCCCTCCTGGGCCAGGCGACCCACGGCAGTGCTGGGCAGCAGCAGCAGCAGCAGCAGCATGAAGAAGCAGCGCTACCCCCACACCCCTCCCTGTACACACGCAGACCAGGGGGTCCGCATAGCCACACCCCGCCGATCGGGATCCTGTAAGGCCTCGCATATCTGGACCTTTCTTCCTCTTCCTGAATCCTTACTTAAGTCGTGTAGGCGGGGTGCTTTTGTCTGAACCACTGACCGAGACGCACCCACAGGCACCACTTGGTTCCGCTGAGGATCTTGGGAAAATGACAGCTCACCCCGGCACGGGGTCCCTGGGCCTCAAGCTCACAACCTCAATCTCACCCGCCGGGGGCTTTTCTTCGGCGAACAAACGACAATTTCCACACATGTCGGGCACAAATTCGCGCAGGCTCACCCCGCAAGTGCATTATTGCGGGGGTGCAGGGTGGCCGACGGAAACACGACAGCGCACCCACCTGCAGCCCCCTCTCCCGTTCGCGCAGCAGGTGCTCGACGCCCCGGTCAAACGCGTCGTTGAGCCCGTAGCCGTGCACGCTCAGCGAGCGCAGCGCGAACGACAGCTGCGGGACCCCCGGCAGCCGCACGTGCCCCGGCGGGTCCTCCGGCGGCGCCGCCGCCGCGCCCCCGCTGGGCACGATGTAATCGGCCTGGTGCGCTGCCGCGGTGTCGCACGCGGCGCCGCCCCCGCACGACAGCGTCACCTCGAGCGAGGAGCCGCCCAGGTCGAGCGCGCAGCGCGTGCCGTCGCCGTCCTCGTCTCCGTCTTCGGGCGGCGCTCCATCGTCCTGAGCGCCCACAGCAATGGAGGCGGCGCCGGCCCCCTTGTGCCGTTGTGCGCCACCGCTGCTGCCGCCGCCGCCGCCGCCGCCGCTCTCTCTCCGCCAGCCGACCACCGCGGCCTCGGTGCTGCCTCGACCCGACGCGGCGGCCGCGACCGCCGCAGCGGCGTCGAGCCCCCCCTGCACGTAGTTCATCGCTACCCAGCCATACACGCCCTCCTCCCGCCCGCTGATGACGCGCGCGGCGCCGGGCTCGAAGCGGAAGCCCGAGCGCGACAGCAGCGCGCGCGTCGTGCCGAGCAGCGACGCCTGCGTTGGGGCCACGTTGTGGGGGTCAGCTGCTGGGTGCCTGGGGGAAGCCTCAAGAGAGCCTGATGAAAAAGCCCTGACAGTGCAGCGGACCCCTACTTGACCCCTACTACCACGCAGTGCCCGGGCATGACTACACCCTGAGCAATGTCTGGACACTGCCTGTTTGGTGAGCGTCCCACGAGACTGACGCATCGATCATCACCTGCTTCTCGCCAGGCAGCCGCCGCACGCCGGCAGTCGCTAGAAGGTACAGCGGCGTGGCACCGTGCCGCTCGCGCGGCACGACCGCCCTCGCCCACTCGAGCAGCGGCCCCAGGGCTTCATCCAGGGCCGCCGGGTCGTCTGCAAACCTGTCGAGCCCGGGCTGCGTCTCCACGCGGTCATACATGTCTGCGGTGCGGTGCGTGGCGGCGGTGCACGCGGCCTGCCGTGGAGATGTGCGGAGGCGCGCAGGTGCCGAGGTGGCCGTCAGCGTGCACGCGCACCGGCCCTCCCCACCGCCACAGCTCCTGAGCCCCGTCAACGCCATTAGGACTCCTACTCACGTATACCGGCCTTCTTGGGCACCTTGTCTGGCGCTGCCGACGGCGGGATGGCAATCACCAGCGGCAGCTGGCCGGCGCGCTCCTGCCACGTGTACGCGTACCTGCATTGCACGGGGAGGTTGTAGGGCACGCATGGGCACGCATGCATGCCATGGGGACGCCGCCCGCTTGTCGCACCCAGTACACGACAGCGCTGCCATGCGTGATGCACCGGCATGTGTGGCACTGCAGACTCACAGCCGCGTGCCGCTGCTGCCACAGTCCATCACCACGACGTGGGTAGGTGCAACACCGCCATGGAGTGCGCCAACGCCACCTGGTCCCGTGCTGCTGCGCGTCACTGGGCCTACCAGCGCCATCAGCAGTAGCGCGGCCAAGCACGCGGTCGCCAACGCAAGGGGCCGTCGCTGAGCATGGTGCAGCATAACCTCTGCGGCGATCTGGCTCCAACGCCTTCTTCACCCCTCCCGAAAGCCCGCCACTTAGGCAGCTGTCATGATGAGAATAGCATTGCGTCGCTCGCTTACATATTCAGTGTGGACCCAGCATGCAGCATGGGCCATGCATGCGCCATGCATGCATGCTGGGTGTGTGGTGCCCCCTACTCTCCCCCTACTCCAACCCTGCCCCCCATTCCAACCCTGGGTGGTTCAGCAATATACTTGGTTTCTACAAGATGAGGTCCTCGTGGCAGCAGCAGCGAACCAGCAAAACCACCACCGCGCACGCGCCGCGGTTTATTGTGCCGGGGCTGCCGTCGACGACTCCGCCGCCTTGCCGCCTCTCCCAATCTTGATGTGTAGCAGCGAGGTGACGACGTTGCGGCAGATGGGGCACTTGTTGGTCTGAACCTTGAGCTCGTCGGCGCAGCTGTGGCACATGCACATGTGGCGGCACGGCAGCGACATCGTGTCGCGCGGGGCCGACATGCAGATCACGCACTCGTTGGACCCGTCGTCCTCGACGACGCCGTCAACGACGCCGTCCTCGCCCGCAGTCGCCGCCTGCCCGCGCGACGGCTCCAGCCCGTAGATCTCCTGCAGCTCAAACGTCGACCCGTTGATCCACAGCTTCTGCAGCACGTGGCTCGCGAGCCACACCCCGCTGTCGCTGTGCACTAGCTGTACGTACGTCGTCTGCGACTGCACCCACGTCGGCAGCTCACCGCCCGCCTCCACAAACTCTATCGAGTGGCCCTCGGCGCGGCCCTCGTCGGTAAGCGCCTCGAGCCGGATCGCGAGCGCGTACGAGCCGTCGGGCATCGACGCCCACCGCGCCGCGACCGCCGCGTCCACCGTGGTCGACGTGCCAGCCTGCGGGAACGCCTGGTCGATGCCCTTGTCGTAGTGCGTGACGCCGATGGCGTCGCCCTGGTACTCCAGACTGTTGCGCGCCTTGCCATCCTTGGCGTTGACAAAAACAGTCACGCGGCAAGGCGCGGTCGCGTCGAAGCGGAATGCGATGGCCAGCTGGCCGGGCGAACCCGCAACCGGCTGCACTCTGATGCTGTCCTTCTTGAGGTTGACCTGGTTCCGCAGCGTCTGTGTGGTCAGCTCCTGGGGAAGCGGCACCGGCACGCGCGGCTGCTGAGACACTGGGCGGGGGACCAGTGGACCCTGGCCGGGCCCCGGGTAGCCACCCTGGGTCTGAGCCTGTGTTGGTGAGGGAGTGAAGGGTGGCATGGGTGAGTGGGGTAAACACACCAGGGCGCGTCGCCATGCGTGCCGAGCCATGCGAGCCATGCATGCGCCCCATGTGTGGGCGAGGGCCAAGCACATGCACCCCCACTCGCCCCACCTGGTAGGCGGCCATGTGGGAGCCACCCTGATTGACCTGCGCGTGCGGTGAGCATGGGAGTCAGGGGGGCGCAGGGGGCGCGCGGGAGGGTTGGATGCGCGTGGTAGCTGACTGCGCCTCACCTGCGGCGGTGCGTACGCGCGCGGTGGCGGATACTGCTGCAGCGGCCCACTAGGCCCTGCTTGGTTGTTCGCAGCTTGGGGCTGGCTACTGGAGGGGCCGCTGCTGCTGCTCGAGGACGAATTCCCCATGTCTGCTGCCGTGCTTGATCCACAGTCAAGCGCTAAGGTGCTTACTGCAGCACGCTGCAAGAGAGCTGCGTCCGCTGACAGAAACCGAGACCCTAGCTGCCGTCCGTCAAGAAGCAAGGCCAGGCAGGGCTTTGGGGAGCCAGGAAGGGCAGGGCTATAGGGAGATAGGTATCAGCTATGGAGGTGCCTCGAGGTGATTGGGAAGTGAGATTCTCATTCTTGTGTGGGGGAAAAGTGTGGCTTTGAAGCCAGAATGGAAACTTTAAGGAGCGCGCCATGGAGCTTGAAGAAGATAGCTGCTGTCCTTCTTGTAATTCTCAGCAGCGGGGCGTGAGAGCAGGTGATGATGCTTGGTAACCAGGGTCTTCGTGTGTGTGTGTGTGGTAGTGTGTGTGTGGGGGGGGTAGCGGGGCGGGGCTTGAGAGCTGGTGGCAGAAGAAGGCACGAAAGCCACTGTCCACCTGTGTATGTGAGAGAAAGTGTGTCACGCAGCTGCTCCCCTGGCTGTGAGAGAGAGTGTGTGTCGCTTGCAGCTGCTCCCCTGGCTGTGAGAGAGAGTGTCGCTGCAGCTGCTCCCCTGGCTGCGTATCAGGTGGTGGAAAAGGCGCATTGGCCAGCGTCCTCCAGGCTGGCAAGACACGCACGAGGCTGAGCTGGGAGAGACACACACACGGCTCTCACAGCGCGTGCACGCAAGACAAAACAAACACATACGCACGCTCGGCATCCATCTGCGTCCGCTGCATCGGTCACCATCACGTAGTTTACAAGTTCAAGCTCGAATGCCGAGCCACATCCACTGCGTGCACGAGTGCGTGCGTCCTACAAAATAAAGAACTGCGCTCGTGTCGAGCAAGTCCTCAACTTATAATGAAACATCAAAACGAGTAAGTGTGCTCGTGTGGAGCATGAACTTCAGTTGTTAAAACTGCGTTCTTGGTCTAGAAAAGAAGGGGAACCAAACTAGCCCTGGCCAGCGCTTTCAGCTGGTCGCAGGCCGGCCCCGCAACAAAAGCACTGCGGTCTCCGTCGTTTCAGCCTGCGTGGTCGGTCGCGGCGGTCACAGCTGCTGGCGAGGCACGGTGAGGCGGCGCACGAGGTTCTGAAGCCGCGCCTCAAGCGTTGTCACGTCGGCGTACGCCTCCCTGCTGCCGGCCGTGCAGTACAGCCCCTCCTCGAGCTTGCGCACCAGGTTGGGCAGGCGGTGGCGGAACGTGGTCTCCATGTCGGGCCGCAGCCGGTGCAGCACGTGCACCAGCTGCTCTGCTGTCGACTGGCGCAGCGCAATGTCGGACTCGGGGGCCTGCCACGTGGGGGTGGCCGTGCTCGGTGCAGATGCCTGGGGCATTGTCGATGCCTCGTTGGAAGTGGTGGAGGGGAGGCTTGTGGACGCCACGGGGGCAGGGTACAGCCGCAGCATGAACGTGCTTGTGGTGGGCGAGAACGAGTCGTCGGGGGACGCGTGGGAAGGCGACGTGGGTGCAGACACGGCGCGCCCCAACGAGGAGGGGGCGGGGACGGGGGCAGGGCGCGCGGACATTGCCCACACGGTCGCCTGGGCAGCAGAGGCGGGGGCTGCCACCGGCTGCTGTTGCTGCTGCTGCTGGGCGGAGAAGGGCGACGCCTGTGCGGACGTGCTCACGGGGACGCTCGAGCGCAGCACGCCTGAGATGGCGTGGAAGCGCGCGCGCATGAGCTGCTGCACGCTCGCGACCTGGCCCTCGATCTGGCGCGCGCGCTGCGCCTCGCGCTCAGCGGCCGCGACCTCGAGCTCCTGCCGCCGTGCCTCCAGCTGCTCGGGGAAATGGGCCTGGATCTGCTTCTGGATGCGGACGCAGATGCCTGAGAGAGGGAGGGGGGGAGAAGGGAAGGGGAGGGGTCAGTCAAATGTTTCAAATGGACGGTGGTTCCGGATTAGAAGGTGGAGGGGCGCGCCGGGTGGCCATGGCGCCCCGTGCGCGGTTCAATCAGATCTGCTGCTTTGCGTTTGACTCGCGTGGGGGCACGCAGAGGGCGGGGGTGCACTCACCAAGCGAAGTCACGCCGGGCGCCATTGCGGGTTGGCGGCAGATGGGGCACGAGACGCAGCCGCGCGGGCTGAATGAGGCGCGCCACTCGTCAAGGCAGGACTTGCAGAAGTCGTGGCCGCACTGACCTGCGGATTGAAGGGGAAGGTGGACACGGGGTGAGCGGGTGGGGGTTATGGCCTGTTGCACGCATGCATGCATGTGCCGCGCGCGCATGCGCAGCCATCACACGCACAGCCATCGCGTGCAGGGCATGCGTGCAGGGCATGCATGCGTGCAGAGGTGCTCACCGACGACGGGGTCGACCAGGAGCGACAAGCACACTGAGCACTCGTAGTCGCTTGTGTCGGCGCCTCCGTCCATGCTGGTGCGCGCCACGGCGACGTCAGCGGCGTCCGCGTACTTGCAGCGCTTGAGGGCGATCTGGCGCGGCGCGACGCCGGCCATGGGGAGGAGGCCGCGCTTGCAGCCGGGCACTGCCATGTTGGTGGTAGAGGACTGTTGTGGGGCCGATGCGATGGGTTGCGCAAAGGCTGGGTCGGTCGACTCTTGGCGGTGGTAGAAGGGGGGAAGAATTAAGGAAGAGAGGCGCGCTGGCTCAAGCACGCGAAAATACGCCTCGACGTTACTCCAAACCAAAAAATCGAATTCGAGTTTTCGCGCCAGGTGTTACCGAGGCGTTACGGGTGCCTCTTTGTATGCGTCAGTGCGCGCGATGAGGGGGGGGATCACTAGCAGCCTCGCGGCTGCTGCTGTTTGTCGTGGGAGGAAGGGAGAGTAACAGCACAGCTCGTAGAAACCGCAGCAGCTGGGCAGCAAAAGGGCCGTGGCTGTGTTACGCACACTCACGGATGCCAGCCAGCCTCACTACACTGCACACGGCCTGTAGCCAAGCCTGTATCTGTTATTAAAGCCTCTCAAGCCTCGGAACCGAGCGACCACAACCCCCCGTGCTGCGTGTGCTCTTCACCGTGACGTCTGACGCCGTGGCCGACACCGTCACGCACTTGCTGACCTTGTAAGTGGCGTACATTTGACAAACTTTAAGAGTGATTGCCAACACTTGTCACCAAAAGTAGGCCTCATAGCATATTCTTTCATATCACGCCGAGTGTTGAATTTGATTTTTCCGCTGCGCAACCGACAGTACTGGACCGTCGACGGCCGTCTTCGACGTGCTCAGTGACCGCGAGGAGGCGCAGCACCAGGCACCCGCATTCCTCGCCGTCAAGGCTCGGGGGAGCGGGTGCAGTTCCACCGCGCGCGCCTCGTGGTTGACGGCGAGCGGGTGGCTGCACCTGCTTGCTAAGTTGCATCCCCTGTAGGGGTGTGTATAAAGGGGAGGGTGGTGGCGCCACACGCGCGCGGTGGCGTGTGCAGTGTGGTCGCTGGGTAGAGCGCTGCGGCGGGTGTGCTACCAGCCCCGCTTCTGGTGGTTTGGGGGAAAGCCTCTGGTCCCTTAACTGTTTTATACCTTGGGCTGTCCTCCACCCACCGAAGGGGCTTTGGTGAGGTGCCTGTGGCCTGTGCTGCTGCTTGGCGCCCACCACCTAGTGTGGGTGCCGCTACTGTGGGCTACTTGTGTAGCTTGACCTTTTGGTGGGCCTTGTGCCTGCTGTCTGATAGGCCCGCTGGAACTTTGGAACTGATTGTGACGCCGGCAGTGGGTGTGTAACAATCAGTGATCCTTGCCCAAGGCTAAATTCTTCCCAGGAAGAATTGAGCAATTATTTATTATTCCGCTTTTTCCCAGCTTTTTCCCGACACAATAATTTTTTCCCCGCTTTTTCCTTGCACAATTAATTTATTCCCCGGGCGGAAAAGCGGAAAGCGCAATAGCCTACAAAGCAATTAATCAAAACTCCGCTCAAATTGGACCCAGCAATGCGGCGCTGCTGGTGACGAGGATCTCCGTTCCGCTGACGAGCGGGGTAAAATATGACTGGCCTGGCTCCTGCTAGACTGCCCCTCGGTGGAACACTTCAGGAGCGGCTTGCCCGGCGCTGCCATGGCTTGGCGAGTAGCCGCGGCGCTGCCGCGGCCCGTGCTGGGAGACGGCCCTTATCCTCCCCCCATGCAGGACGCCATGCGGCACCGATCTCGACGAGTTGATCGACGAGCGGAGGAGCTGGCGCCCGTCAATGCATGCTGGACATTGGTCAAGATGGCTGCCCGTGGAGGCGGGCTACCATCACGGCTTCAGCGGTGGTGACCGCCGAGGCAACAGAGAGTAAATCCGCTTCACCAATCGCAGCGTTCGTCACCGCGCTCATCCTCGGGGTCGCTCGTCTGCCGGTGACTGGCGTTGGAAGGTCTTCAGGCAGCCTCCATGCAACTCTGTCGTCCATGCACCCCTGGAGGGTGGGACCTGGCCATGCATGAGGCATGGGGCGCCGGCTGAGCCCCATGCAAACGAGAGCTGGACAGCCATGCACTGCCAGGCGGGGACCGTTCCAGTCAGCGCCAGTCGGCTCTGCCGGCTTGACTGGCCACAAGGCCACTACTGTGACGTTGAGGAAGGTCCTCTCCTACATGCTCCTTGCCAGACATGTCTCTCAGAGACCGCTGTTTGGGGTAGTCTAGCCGGCCGGTAGTCTATCGGCCGGGAGCGGCGGTACTCTAGTACTTAAGTGTGCTGGAGTATCGGCGGGTGTCTCTAGTAGAAGAGTAGCCTGCTTAGCTGGAAACCCCGTGTTACTTGCTTGTTACCGCTCAAATTCCGCTCCGAGCGGTATACTGCCATAGCAAGGATCACCGGTAACAATACTCCCGCGGCGTTGGCCTGCTGCCCATCTGTGTGTGTGGGCAGGGGGGGGCGTGTGTGTGTATGTGTGTGTGTGTGTGTGAGAGAGGGGCAATGTGTGTCACGCAGTGCTCCCCTGGCTGGAGATCAGGTGGTGGAAGAAGGCGCAGTGGCCAGAGTCCTCCGGGCTGGCAATGCATGCACGAGACTGAGCAGGGAGGGACACACGTCTCACACAGGCGTGCGCGCACGACGCAAGAAACAGACACACACGCACGCTCG
Source organism: Chlamydomonas sp. UWO 241 (assembly GCA_016618255.1). Classification (NCBI taxonomy): domain Eukaryota; kingdom Viridiplantae; phylum Chlorophyta; class Chlorophyceae; order Chlamydomonadales; family Chlamydomonadaceae; genus Chlamydomonas; species Chlamydomonas priscui. The sequence goes on along the minus strand of VFSX01000114.1, from coordinate 4,423 downwards.
GCATCCATCTGCGTCCGCTGCATTCGTCCGAGAGCAAGACACCAATGCCACCATCACGTAGTTTACAAGTTCAAGCTCGAATGCCGAGCCACATCCACTGCGTGCACGAGTGCGTGCGTCCTACAAAATAAAGAACTGCGCTCGTGTCGAGCAAGTCCTCAACTTATAATGAAACATCAAAACGAGTAAGCGTGCTCGTGTGGAGCATGAACTTCAGTTGTTAAAACTGCGTTCTTGGTCTAGAAAAGAAGGGGAACCAAACTAGCCCTGGCCAGCGCTTTCAGCTGGTCGCAGGCCGGCCCCGCAACAAAAGCACTGCGGTCTCCGTCGTTTCAGCCTGCGTGGTCGGTCGCGGCGGTCACAGCTGCTGGCGAGGCACGGTGAGGCGGCGCACGAGGTTCTGAAGCCGCGCCTCAAGCGTTGTCACGTCGGCGTACGCCTCCCTGCTGCCGGCCGTGCAGTACAGCCCCTCCTCGAGCTTGCGCACCAGGTTGGGCAGGCGGTGGCGGAACGTGGTCTCCATGTCGGGCCGCAGCCGGTGCAGCACGTGCACCAGCTGCTCTGCTGTCGACTGGCGCAGCGCAATGTCGGACTCGGGGGCCTGCCACGTGGGGGTGGCCGTGCTCGGTGCAGATGCCTGGGGCATTGTCGATGCCTCGTTGGAAGTGGTGGAGGGGAGGCTTGTGGACGCCACGGGGGCAGGGTACAGCCGCAGCATGAACGTGCTTGTGGTGGGCGAGAACGAGTCGTCGGGGGACGCGTGGGAAGGCGACGTGGGTGCAGACACGGCGCGCCCCAACGAGGAGGGGGCGGGGACGGGGGCAGGGCGCGCGGACATTGCCCACACGGTCGCCTGGGCAGCAGAGGCGGGGGCTGCCACCGGCTGCTGTTGCTGCTGCTGCTGGGCGGAGAAGGGCGACGCCTGTGCGGACGTGCTCACGGGGACGCTCGAGCGCAGCACGCCTGAGATGGCGTGGAAGCGCGCGCGCATGAGCTGCTGCACGCTCGCGACCTGGCCCTCGATCTGGCGTGCGCGCTGCGCCTCGCGCTCAGCGGCCGCGACCTCGAGCTCCTGCCGCCGTGCCTCCAGCTGCTCGGGGAAATGGGCCTGGATCTGCTTCTGGATGCGGACGCAGATGCCTGAGAGAGGGAGGGGGGGAGAAGGGAAGGGGAGGGGTCAGTCAAATGTTTCAAATGGACGGTGGTTCCGGATTAGAAGGTGGAGGGGCGCGCCGGGTGGCCATGGCGCCCCGTGCGCGGTTCAATCAGATCTGCTGCTTTGCGTTTGACTCGCGTGGGGGCACGCAGAGGGCGGGGGTGCACTCACCAAGCGAAGTCACGCCGGGCGCCATTGCGGGTTGGCGGCAGATGGGGCACGAGACGCAGCCGCGCGGGCTGAATGAGGCGCGCCACTCGTCAAGGCAGGACTTGCAGAAGTCGTGGCCGCACTGACCTGCGGATTGAAGGGGAAGGTGGACACGGGGTGAGCGGGTGGGGGTTATGGCCTGTTGCACGCATGCATGCATGTGCCGCGCGCGCATGCGCAGCCATCACACGCACAGCCATCGCGTGCAGGGCATGCGTGCAGGGCATGCATGCGTGCAGAGGTGCTCACCGACGACGGGGTCGACCAGGAGCGACAAGCACACTGAGCACTCGTAGTCGCTTGTGTCGGCGCCTCCGTCCATGCTGGTGCGCGCCACGGCGACGTCAGCGGCGTCCGCGTACTTGCAGCGCTTGAGGGCGATCTGGCGCGGCGCGACGCCGGCCATGGGGAGGAGGCCGCGCTTGCAGCCGGGCACTGCCATGTTGGTGGTAGAGGACTGTTGTGGGGCCGATGCGATGGGTTGCGCAAAGGCTGGGTCGGTCGACTCTTGGCGGTGGTAGAAGGGGGGAAGAATTAAGGAAGAGAGGCGCGCTGGCTCAAGCACGCGAAAATACGCCTCGACGTTACTCCAAACCAAAAAATCGAATTCGAGTTTTCGCGCCAGGTGTTACCGAGGCGTTACGGGTGCCTCTTTGTATGCGTCAGTGCGCGCGATGAGGGGGGGGATCACTAGCAGCCTCGCGGCTGCTGCTGTTTGTCGTGGGAGGAAGGGAGAGTAACAGCACAGCTCGTAGAAACCGCAGCAGCTGGGCAGCAAAAGGGCCGTGGCTGTGTTACGCACACTCACGGATGCCAGCCAGCCTCACTACACTGCACACGGCCTGTAGCCAAGCCTGTATCTGTTATTAAAGCCTCTCAAGCCTCGGAACCGAGCGACCACAACCCCCCGTGCTGCGTGTGCTCTTCACCGTGACGTCTGACGCCGTGGCCGACACCGTCACGCACTTGCTGACCTTGTAAGTGGCGTACATTTGACAAACTTTAAGAGTGATTGCCAACACTTGTCACCAAAAGTAGGCCTCATAGCATATTCTTTCATATCACGCCGAGTGTTGAATTTGATTTTTCCGCTGCGCAACCGACAGTACTGGTCTGGACCGTCGACGGCCGTCTTCGACGTGCTCAGTGACCGCGAGGAGGCGCAGCACCAGGCACCCGCATTCCTCGCCGTCAAGGCTGGCGGGCTGGCAATGCATGCACGAGACTGAGCAGGGAGGGACACACGTCTCACACAGGCGTGCGCGCACGACGCAAGAAACAGACACTCACGCATGGATGCACGCTCAGCATCCATCTGCGTCCGCTGCATCCATCCGAGAGCAACACACCAATGCCACCACCACGCAGTTTACAAGATCAAGAATGCCGAGCCACATCCACTGCGTGCACGAATGCGTGCGTCCTAAGGAACAAAGAATTGTGCTTGCGCATACTTGCCCGCTAGCGCTGCCGAGAACTCAACGGCAAAGCTCCATGGGGAATCTCCCGCACTGCCGGCTTGCTTTGTGACACATCTACATACCTCCGGTCTCTCCCCATATGCGAGTCTCTCGAGCCATTAAACAATGGCCTTTCTTGCACATATGCCTCGATCGCGAGGTCGCGCGTGTACACTTCATAACCGTCTGTGTACGCCCGGCCCGGCGTGGCCCTACGCATCGTGCAGCGTGGTGCATGCAGGCGTTGTTCAACCAGGCCCCGGAAGCGCCGACAGAGGGGGGCGGTCGGCGCGTCACATCCTCATCGTCAGCCTCGTCACGGCGCGCGCGTCAGGCACTTCTCCTTGGCGCGCTTCAGGTCGATGTCTTTTGCAAACTCCTCGCCGTCTTTCCACGCATCGCTGTTGACCGGCGCGAGCACGCGCTTGCGCCCGGCTCGCAGCTTCCCGACATTTGCCTTCGCGAGCGTGTCCTTGCCGACCTTGCCCTTGTGCACCACGAGCGCCTGCGTGTGGGCAGGGGTCAGGAACACGTGCGCTGGGGAAGCAAGGTAGGTGCGTGTGTTGGGCGCGCGCGCCGTGGTTAGGTGCGCCACACACGATTGACTGTGACACTACCATTCAAGGCAGGGGAGCATCTACCCACGCCCTTGAACCACCAGCCCCCCCCCACCAGTAGCCAGCCACCTGTAAGCAGTGCTCGGGCGCTCTACGCCGAGAAAAGTCAAACACACGAACTGTTGGGTGCGTCAAACAAGTTCGTAAAATCGATCACCATCATCACCATCATCCTAGGCTAGGGGCTCCTACAGGCTCTTGCCTGGCTAGCGTTCCTGCTTGTTGCAGAGTGCTTGCCACAGGCTATTTGGGAAGGCAACTTGCCATACAGGCAACAGATGCACACGCACACACGCACACGCACACACGCACACACACACACGCACACACACACACGTGCACACCCATGACCCCCCCTCCCCCGAATGCCTTGCCTGCGAGGCGTCGAGGTGCGAGCGCGCGCGGTCGGCGTCGGTGCGCGCGGCCTCCGCACTCGCCGCGTGCGCCGCGGCCGCAGCCTGCGCGGCGGCGCCAGCGGCGGCGCGCGCGCCGGCCCTCCCGCCGCTGCCGCCGCCGCCCTCAGCCCCTTCGTCGTCGCTGTCATCGCCGCCGCCTCCTCCGCCTCCGCCGCCGCCCCACCCGTACCCGCCGTCGTCGCCGTCGCTGCCAACGTCCTCCAGGCCCGGCTCCACCTTCACCGACGCAAGGAGAGCAGGAGTTGGGCCAAATGAACAGTCATAATTGGACAAAATGAGCGGTCATAATTGGGCAAAATTAGCGATAATTATTGGGCAAAACGGGCGGCCATAATTGGACCTGGGTCTCTAGAGGCAGTGGTGCTAGGACTAGAGGATGTCTTTGCTGGGCAGCCTATGTTGATGTTACTGGGCACAAGGAGCAGGTCGGGCACGATGACAAGGACGGGTCGGGTCGGCGTACACGGTGCCTTGGCATACACACACATGCACACACGCACGCACACGCATGCACACGCACGCACCCACATGCATACGCACACAAACACACACACACGCACATGC
>VFSX01000971.1:0-17810 GCA_016618255.1 Chlamydomonas sp. UWO 241 | reverse complement strand
TCCATGCGCCGCGCCGCGCTCCATGCGCGCCAGCACCCGTACCACCGCCTCATTCCCGTTCTTTAGCCATTCCCCGTGACACCTATGGCTGATCTTTGTTCCGCCGTCCCCTTTGGCATCTGTAACCCGTATCCTCTCCCTGTAGCCTCATTCCCCGTTCTTAACCGCCATCTCCATTATGGTGCCCGCCCGCTGGTGGGCCTCGCCTCGCCCCATGCCGCACGGCTAGTGTATTGATTGCTGCGCCATCTATAATCTGCGCCTTGGGGCAGGGAACCCCTGCGCCACAACCTCCTCACAAAGCTTAGCCGCATGTGCCTCGCTTCCCATGTTTCTCAATTTCTCGCCATCCGCTTCCATGCTGCCGCCTGCAATCTCCTCCACGCCCGCGAGCATTCTCCTCCATGCCCGCCAGCAATCTCCTCCATGCATGCACGCGCAGAGCGCCGCCATGCAACCCCTATGCGCCGCGCGCGCCATGCGCGCGCCGCGCCCGCCAGCTCCCGTAGCCTCATTCCCCGTTCTTTACCCATGCGCCATGACGCATTAGCCTTGTCCGCCGTCCCCTGGCATGCATAACCCGTAGCCTCTCCCTGTAGCCTCATTCCCCGTTCTTAACCGCCATCTCCATTATGGTGCCCGACCGCTGGTGGGGCCTCGCCTCGCCCCATGCCGCAGGGCTAGTGTATTGATTGCTGCGCCATCTATAATCTGCGCCTTGGGGCAGGGAACCCCTGCGCCACAACCTCCTCACAAAGCCTGGCCGCATGTGCCTCGCTTCCCATGTTTCTCAATTTCTCGCCATCCGTCTCTCTCATCCATCCAGGCACAGTAAACCATTAGGAGCCGCAATCTGCTTGAGTTCCGATCGTTGTGAGAGGGGGTGCATGCTCGCCGCAATTCTCGCCATCGTGCATCGTGCTCTCCATCGTACCGCTGCCCCATCTGCCACATAGCCTCGCCCCATCAGGACCAGTTCATCAGTAGCGCTGTGCGTCACACCCGCTCAGGGTAAATTTCCAGATTTTCAGCCGCCCAGTACCAAGCGCAGTTGTCCGCCATCGAGCGGCGCCAGGGCGGGAGCCCCTGGCGAAGAGCTTATGAACTTAGGCAGCACGCCCGCTGGCTGCGTCGCTGCCTCTGTCCCGCCACGGCGTAGCGCCCCCGCTCTATCTGCAGCTCATGGAGATACCCGCCATCCACCGCATGTAGGTCAGCATCTTGAAGCCGCGCGACCACTCCTCAGGTACATCTCGCACGGTAGTGCCGCTCGGCAGCGCCGATGTGCTTGTCGCGGCGGCCAGCCACGCCGCGGTCGCCACGTCCAGCAGGTTGGTGATGCGTACCGGTCCCACCTGGTCCCACGCCAGGGTTTGCCCCACAGTTCCGAGGCACACCTGCAAGCGTGCCGCCCAGCACGCCCCCCCCGCTTCCGCCAGCCCTCAGCTCTCCCGCATCGCATCTTTAAGCAGGTCGCCGTCAGGCCGCCCCCGCGTCTTATCCCAAAAGCGTGTGGCCTGGCGCAGCCAATCGGCCGCCAGCGTCCGCCACCCCGCCTCCCGTGCCAAAATCCCCAGTTGCTGCCCGTTGCTGCGGACTCCTAGGGACGCACGGGTAAATTGCAGAAGCACTTCCTCCAGGGTGCGCCATCCGTCGCGTGCGGCCTTAGCGCCCCTCCCACTCCTGCCTCCCACTCCTGCCTGTGCCCTCCTGCCTGTGCCCTCCCACTCCTGCCTGTACCCCTCCCACTCCTGCCGCCCACTCCTGCCTGTGTGTGTGTGTGCGTCAGGGTGTGTGTATGTGTGTATGTGTGTGTGCCGCAGTGCCCCAGCGCAGCCTGCACTTAGGTGGGGCGCGCAGTCTCCACACTATCGCCAGCCACCAGCGCACGCCCGACTCTCCCTCTCGCACTCCCTCCCTCCATCCCTCCCTCCCTGTCTCCCTTCCCCACCCTACAGTCACTCAACCCCATCCTCCCACTCACCGCCGCTCGCCCACTCCACCCACAAACACGACTCGCAGGCACGCGGTGCAACCGCAAGCATTGGATCGCTGCTTCCGCTTCCACATCCCACCCACTCCACTCTCAACACGACTCACACGACCTGATGGGCCGTGCCGCTGCAGGCGGCGCGGCCGTCAGCATAGCCTTTGGGTCGTCTGCTTCCGTCTTCTACCTGCCCGCCCACCCACTCAGCCACCCACCCACCCACAGACAGGATGGTGGCGGTTAGGCAAGGGGGGGTCACAAAGAAGCAGGAGCGCTTGTTGCGCGTCCGACCTTATAGCATCGGGTAACACAACACAGCCGATCTGGCGCGAACGATGGATGGCGGACGGGCCCCAGAGTGAATCCTTGCCTTGTTTACAACGAGCGACGGAGGGGCTCCGGTGTGGAACTCATTCATGTTGACAATGGGCCCGTTCAACGGCGTGCCTCCGGTGTGCCTTAGCATGTGTGCGCAAGCAGGGTGTTCGAGCAAGGGCGCCCAAACAACACCATGGCCTGCCTTACTTTATGAGGCCTGTGTACAGACATATGGCCCAGCTGCCCCTTTGAATTCCCTATCCGTCCCAACGCCTGCCCCTCAAGTCCATACCAAGCACTGGTCCTGTCTTAAAACAGTCGTAAAAAACGCAACCGAGATTCACCTCCCTGAGATCCACACTGGCTAGAGAAAGCGTGGCACTGTCCTTTGCATTCCATCCCTGTGCCTGTGCGTGCTTCTTGTGCATGACACAGCTTAACCGGCCCCACTTCATCGTCCAGACACATCATGCTGACCAGGCTTGAAATCAATCATCATCTTCGGCCGTTTGCACTCGTCGCTGCCCTACTCATCATCATCGTAAATACACAGGCGCTCCATCTCTTTCAGCACATCCACGCCCGCACTGGCGCCAGCTGCGGCAATGGCAGCACGGTTCTTGGCGTTGTTGTCACCAAGTTCCTCCAGTGCTGCTGCTGCGAACTCTTTTGGAAGGTCGTCAGAGCCAGACCTCAGCAGCAGTACCAGTGGAGGGATGGCGCCAGCAGCGGCGATCGTGACCCTGTTGTGAGCGTTCTTAGCAAGGTTGCACAGTGCTCCTGCTGCATTCTTCTGCACATCAGCTGGAGATCTAGCCCTCAGCAGCTGCACCACTGGAGGAATGGCGCAGGCAGCAGCTATTGTGGCCTGGTTTTTAGAGTGATCAGCGAGATTCATGATTGCTCCTGCTGCACTCTTCTGCTCCTCATCTGTAGCGCTTGGCCCCAGCAGCTGCACCAGTGGAGGGATGGCACCGGCAGCAGCGATGATGACCCTGTTGTCATTGTTCTGAGCGAGGTTTATGATTGCTCCTGCTGCACTCTGCTGCACCTCTGCTGAAGCGACAGGCCCCAGCAGCTGCACCAGTGGAGGGACGGCACCGGCAGAAGCAATCGCGACCTTAAGGTCAGCGTTCTGAGAGAGGTTTATCAGTGCTCCTGCTGCACTTTGCTGCACCTCAACTGAAGAGCCTGGCCCCAGAAGCTGCACGAGTAAAGGGATGGCACCGGCGTCAGCGATGGCGATGGCGACCTGGTTGTCGGCGTTCCGAGCAAGGTTGCGCAGTGCTCCTGCTGCACTCTGCTGCACCTTGGCTGAAGCGACAGGCCCCAGAAGCTGCACCAGTAAAGGGATGGCACCGGCAGCAGCGATTGTGACGTGGTTTGCACCGAGGCATGCGAGGTTTCTCATCGCGCCTGCTGCATAATGCTGCACCTGAGCTGTAGATCCAGGCCCCAGTAGCTGCACCAGTGGCGAGATAGCCCCGGCAGCAGCGATCGTGGCCTGGTTGTCAGCATTTTCCGAGAGGTTTTGCAGTGCTCCTGCTGCATTTCCCACCAGAGGTGAAAAGCTAGACTCCAGCAGCTGCACCAGCGCAGGGATGGCACCGGCAGCAGCGATAGCAACCTGGTTTTCAGCGAGGCAAGCTAGGTTGTCCAGCGCTGCTATTGCATTGCACTGCACATCACTTGAGGATCCCGCCCCCAGCAGCTGCACCAGTGGAGGGACGGCACCGGCAGCAGCGATGGCGACGAGGCTGTCTCGATCACCACCACAGTTTGACAGCCCTGCAATCGTTTCCAGTGCCTGCTTCTGCTGCGAAGGACGAGCGTGCGCACCAAGCTTGCGGATCATGCTCCTCACGTCCCGGCGGGCGAGTGGCGGCATCGTGTGTGGTGACACCGCTGCGTGCGTGTGCAGGCGGCGGAGGGGGTGAGCCACGAGTAGTGCATGGGGCATGGCACTCATCCAACTTGCGCATTTGTGTGACCGCTTGTCGGGTGCGCGCTGCATGGCACGCTCCCATGCACTGCACTGCTCTAGCCGATCCAACCTTAGCTGTAAGTTTGTGTTTGCAGCATGTATGGTACGGGCAGGATGCCACGCATCCAAGCAGCCAGGCAGGCGCTGTTGAGGATGCGCATGGGGATGCGATCTGGTGCTGCGGGTCGCCATGCGGCGGATGAGGCAGGGCAAGTAGCAACACGCCATGCTCACGTCTGCTCGAGAAGCTCGACGCGCGTGATGAGTAGCACTCGATTTGGCGACGACGACGCGTGGAAAGGGGCCCTTGCGGTGGTGGCGTGGGTCGGAGCGGCGAGCGAGCCCAGGGAAGACACAGCGTTGACCAAGCAGCAGGTGCACGAGAGCAAGTTGCAGCAGGCCTTGGCGTTGAGCGAGCGCAGGTGGTGGAGTCGACCGGGACAGTAGGAGTGGGGGGTGGGTCTACGGTTTTGGGGATTCGGGTTTTGGGTGTGTGCAGGGCTACTGATGATGATGATGGATATTACAGTCAGGGACACCTCTACAACAACAATGATGATGATGTTTGGTTACAATCCACTTCTGGCGGTCACACGTACGGTTCCAAAGCTCCAGTGGGACTTAGAGAAACAAGGCTCAATGCCCACAAAAGGTCAAGCTACAAGTAGCCCACGGTAACGCCATCCACACTTGGTGGCGGGCGCCAAGCAAGCAGCACCATTGTGCAGGCTGCACACCCAGCCCCTCAAATGGCCAGAGGGCGGACCCAAGGTATAAAACCATGAAGGGACCAAAAAGCCCTCCCCCAGACCACCGGAAGCGGGGCTAGTAGCACACCCGCCGCAGCACTTTACTCAGCGACCACACCGCACCCGCCACCGCACGCGTGTGGCGCCACCTCCCTTCAAAAACACCCCCAGAGGGAATGCCATCTAGCAAGCAGGTGCAGGCACCCGCTCGCCATCAACGACGAGGCGCGCGCGGTGGAACTGCGCCCGCTTCCCCGCAACCTTGGCGGCGAGAAAAGCGGGCCACAGCGCCTGGTGCTGCGCCTCCTCGCGGTCACTGAGGACGTCGAAGACTGCAGTCGAATCCACGCAGCGGCGCAGCTCGTGGCGCCAGCGCACGACAGTGTCGGCCACGGCGTCAGACGCCACGGTGAAGAGCACACGCAGCACACCGCCCCCGCGTGGCTCCACGCCGATGCCCCCGACGGCAGGCTTGGCGTTGCGGAGCGACGCGGACACGACGCCACCATCAGCCGGCTCCCGCCGGCCGGTGCTGCCGTAGAGGAAGCGCACGACATCCGTAGCCAGGCGGACGGGCAGGCTGGTGCCGTCCTCGGCAGCTGCAGCGATCCGCTCCGCCGCCGCCGCCGTCGCCTCGACTTCATCCATCCGCCTGCCACCGCCCGCGAGGAGCCAGTTGGCGCCACGTGCCACCGGGATGGACAGCACGAAGCTGCGGCGCAGCGACGTGTCGCCCACACGCGCAGGCAGCCCCCCCCGGCGGGAGGGGCCGCGCGCAGATGCGACACGCGTGGCGCCCGACGCAGGCCGCTCCGTCGCCGGGCCCCCCCCCGCCGACGCCACAGGGGCGGCAGCAGCAGCGGGCCGGGCAGGCTGAGCAGCCTCGCCAGCAGGCGCAGCGCGGGGCGCCGCACTGTGGGCCGCATGGCCGGCCCGCGCGGGCGGGCTCTGCATGCGGCATCTGCATGGGCGCCCCAGGGACGCGGCTCACCAGGAGGCTCACCACATCCACCAGGGACGCAATCTGTTGCGCCTGCGCCTGCACCACGGCGAGCACCACCGCAAGGGCACCGCTGTGGCCGGCGTCGGCAGCCTGTGGCGCGCCCACCTGCGTCGGCGCATTCTGTGGCTGGGCGCGCGCCCTCGCCTCCCTGTCCAGCAGCCCCCCTACCAGGCGTCTGATGTCTGCCTGCCCCGGGCTGAGGGCGCGGAGGGCATCTGTGGTGTCGGCCGAGGCCGAGATGTGGTTGCTGGCGTCGCCATGCAGGTGTTGCGCAGCCTCCGCGTATGTGGCTGCCCCCCGCGCCCCATGGAGCGCCGAAAGCTGTGTGTGTGTCGCATCCACGCACGCGCGGTGGCGTGGCGGGGAGTCTGAGCCAGGGGAGCCGCTGCTCACCGGTGATTCTGTGGTGGTGGCCGCGCGGGCGACGAGCGCGCCGGCGGCCGCACTGTGTTTGCGCGCCTTAGAGCGCGTCATGAGTCATGGGAGGGTGTGTATCAGCATGGGTGTGTATCAGCATGGGTGGGTACAACAAGAGGATTTTACAATCACAGGCCGGCGGTCACAATCAGTTCCAAAGTTCCAGCAGGATCAGACAGCAGGCACAAGGCCCACCAAAAGGTCAAGCTACAAAAGTAGCCCACATTAGTGCCACCCACACTGGTGGTGGGCGCCAAGCAAGCAGCACCGCAAGCCAGGCACCACACTCAGCCCTGAAGCAGCCGGAGGCAGACCCCAGGTATAACCGGCTGTGAAGCCAGGACCATGAAGGGACCAAGAAGGCCCACCCCCAACCACCCGAAAGCGGCCAAACACGGCACCCGCCGCAACACTCTACCCAGCGACCACACTGCACCCGCCACCGCGCGCGTGTGGCGCCACCTCCCCTTCAAACACACCCCTAGAGGGGATGCAACTTAGCAAACAGGTGCAGCCACCCGCTACTACAAGGCACCTGTTGCCCGACTGTCCTTGCAAGCACAGCTGTAAAGTACAACTGATGACCACTAAGAGCCAAGAGGGGTAAGAGTCGGGGTAGTTGGCAGCAGGGTAGGTGGCCGGGCGCACGGCACGGGGAGTCGAGCGCTGGTACGTTGACAGCAGGGGGCACATGCGCGCCAGAGCAAGCCTTAGTCAGACCCCTGGCAGTCAGACACATGTGCGTGGGTGATTGTCTGTGTGTTTGCTTGTGTGTGTGTGTGTGTCACACCCTGCTATGTGTGTGCGTTTGCGTGTGTGTGTGTGCGTGTTTGTGTGTGTGTGCATGTGCTTGTATGTGTTTGCATGTGTGTGTGTGTGTGTGTGTGTGTGTGCTTGCAGCGCCCCAGTACCTACCAAACCAGACCCAGCAGAGCCCCTATCGGTTTTGAACGAACCAAGCGGGCACGGAGGTGGCAAGCGCAGGCAGCAAAGCAGGCAGTCGGCGGTAGACGGCAGAGGTCGCCGTGGCGAGGCCTGCCTGCACAGTTGCTGCTGCAGTTGCTGCTGCTACTTCCGTGGGGCAGGCGCGGGTCTGGGAGGTTGCACACCTCCCAGTGCAGTACAAGGCTGGCGAGGGTGCAAGAGCATCAGCAGTCGCGGCGGCAAACAGGGAGTGGGTCTGTCGACTGACAGCCTTGATTTGGTTTACAGGTTTCACACGTACACACGCGGAGGACCCCATGTTTTGAGTTAAGGCCTTAACTAAACGTCTAGGGGAGCTCTATTAGGAGAGCCCGCAAGGACACGCAGCGCGCCAGCCTACCAGGGAGCCTTGATTTGTTTACAGCGCTTCAAGCCAAGCCGAGCCCCACTCATCACCCAGCGTCTAGGCACAGGCTTGGTCGATGAACGGGACGCGAGGGAGGGGCGGGCGTCACAAGAAGACCAGACCATTCACGGTGGAGTTGAACCACCGGGCGCCAGCACACCAGCCGGTTTGGCTGGGTGGCGCCTGCCTCCGGGCAGATTGAAAAAGGGGTGCCCCTCTGGCGAGGGGCGTACTGCCACACAGGACTGGTTACCGTGGCGCCCCACGCCGTCATGCGGGACTGGCGGCACGCAGTGCTCGCTTCATTTTGGGCCTGCAGGGGGGCAAGGGGGGGGGAGAGGAAGGGGAGGCTGGGAAGGGAGGGGGAGGGGAGAGGGAAGGGGAGGGAGCGAGGGGGGGGGGGAGGAGGGGGAGGAGGGAGGAGAAGGGGAGGGAGGGCATGGAGGGGCAGGGAGGGGAGGGGCGGGGAGGAGGAAGGCAGACCCAACGAACAGGTAGGGCGAACACGCTGTGAGTGACGAGGGCAAGACGAGACGCTCGCAGAAGAAGTGGCAGTGATGGTGTGGTCGATTTTACAGTCCGTCGGACGCCTTTGATGGCGCATTAGACCCTAGGAAAGAGGCCGGCAGCTGTCAAAATTAGACCCCTAGCATGCCATCTGCAATCATGATTGCTGTGCACGCGGTGCGTGTCTCAAAACAGGCGACAAGGAAGTCAGCCAACTCGTGCCAGAACCTGGGGTTCTCCTGGCCTGGCTGAGGATTCATAAACTCCCGCATCCGCTCATCTAAATCGGCCTCCTCGGGGCGAGGGATGGACTGAAACAGGCTGTGGGCCTGCACCCGTGCCTCTTCATAGGCAGGGCACTCAAATACCATGTGTGCCTCATCCTCTAGCCCACCGCATGGACAGCACGTCCGCTGGCTGCGTCGCTGCCTCTGTCCCGCCACGGCGTAGCGCCCCCGCTCTATCTGCAGCTCATGGAGCCCCATCCTGAACCTAGCTAGAGCCGTGATCCGGGCAGCACTGTTCAGCCCTGAGCTCAACAGGGCCGGCGGCTCGCTGTCGCTACCCGCCGTGGTGCCCCCGCGCCACTAAAGGCGAGGTCAGGGGACGCCACAAAGTAGTCGACCAGACTACGTTTTTCCTGCCCAGTGCGTGGTAGGTGAGGGCCCCATGCTCATCCCCCGGAAGGCGACCATTAAGGATAACCATTCCCATGTCCCGGCATAACTGCAGCAGGCGCTGCCCGTGCGCGTTGTGCACGCGGTCAGCCGACTCTCTCGGCCCCACCTGCCCTGCCTGCGCGATGTCGCCCTCACGCACCGCAGGGGCGGGCCCCCCATCCCCCCTGTCCCTATCCCTATCATCCTCCTGCCCTGTGCGTGCGTTGAGGTCGCCAAGCACGAGGACCTCCCCCTTTGCCCGGTACTTAGAGATGCCCTCTACCAGGGCTGTTATGTGTGCCTCTACTGACAGGTTCCCCCCCTCGAGCAGCAGATACTTGGATTCTGCGTGGGGGATGTACGCGGCGCACGCGTACACGTCCCTAGCGCCCGTGATCCTAAACCAGAGCATCTCAAGCTCGGGCACATCCCGAATTACGCTGACCCTCCCCGTAACAGCATGGCTAACATACAGCGCAACCCCCCCACTGTCTGATTTGTGGGGGCGCTGGCTGCATGCGAGGCATTTGAATCCTGGGATGGCAGGTGGGGGCTTACCGGAATGCCCGGTTTCGGTGAACGCCACGATATCCGCGTTTGCCTGCAGCCACTTGGTGAGGGTGGGGTGATTGTGTAAGAGGTCATGTCCTCATAATGTTCCAGTTCATGATCCGCAGGCCGCTCAGCTGAGGGGGGGCGTGGTCACGCTGCAGCCCCCCGGGCCCATGCCCCCTCCCTTGCCCCCGTCACCCGTGCCGTTCCCGCCCTTGTCCCCGCCCCTGTCGTCGCCGCGGCCGCCCGCCGCCGCCGCCGCCGCCGTTGCTGCGACCGCAGCCGCGACCGCCCCCGCCGTCATTCCCGCCCCCGCCCCACCTCCCCGCATTGCCATGCGCCTCTGGCTCTGGTGCTCTGCATACGGCAGGTGTGGGAAGATGGCACAGCCCGGCCGCCTCATGTTCGCCGTGCACCGCGGCAGGAGCATGCGCGTGCGGATGAACGCCGCATGCCCCTCGTTCGCGACCGTGAAGACCACCTTGCTCTTGTGGTCATTAGCAAACATGACGCGTGCCTGCACCACGGTCACGTGGTGCGGCCCCAGCAGCGTGGTGAGAGCTCGCTCCGTGCCGCGTGCGAGCGCGTGGCGAGCGTCGCTGACACGCTCCCGCACCACCACGGCGAACGTGAGGCCCCGCCGCTCACAGCCGCTGGCAGCGGTGGCGGGCCCGGCGGCTGCGGCGGCCCAGGCAGCTGCTGCTGTGCTGCCGGCACTGGCTGCGCGACCGTGACTGGCGCGCGCGCCGCCACCGGCGCCGGCGCCGCCACCGGCACCTGCCGGCCCGCCGCCTCCCCCCCCGAGCGGCTGCCTCCAGCGCCTGCACCTGCTCCGTCAGCGCAGCCACCTTTGCTGCCATCTCCCTGGACTTACCCTGGTCCACATGGAACTGGGCCAGAGCCAGCACCTCGTGCTTCTCCATGCGCCCCATGCGCTCATGCAGATCGGCCACCCCGTCCTTCGCCACGCTCAGCTCTGGCACAAGGCGGAGGAGGGGCCCAAAGGCCACGTCGGCCTGGGCGAACTTGCTCGTGATGCGCGCGTCCAGGGTCGCCACCGCCGCGATGACCCGCCACCCGCGCCTCCGTCTCCGTCACCCGCGCCGCCAGGGCCGCCATGCCCCTGCTGAACTCCTCCCGGATCAGATCCCTCTGCTCCGCAAACTCCTCGCGCAGGAGTTCCCGCATCCCCCTGTGCATCGCCGCGCTCGGGTCGGGCGGTGGGATCCCCATGTGCATCTCATCGTGGTCGGCGGGTGCTCGGACTGGGCTGGACATCGCACTGCTCGGCACCTCCGCGTTGGTCGCCCCACGCGTGCCGCGGCCCGGGGTGAGGAGGCAAGCGCGGGGGGAAGGGGTCCCCGCGACCACCATGACACCCTCCATGCTCTCCTCACCGGCCTCCGCGCCTCCCGCCGCCGCAGCAGCATCCGCAGCAATGGCAGCCATGCCAGCGCCCAGCGCCATCAGGTTGAGGTTGTTGAGGTCCTTCAGCGTTTTACTCCGCGTCCCCATCGCACGAGGCGGCGATGGGCGCAAGGCCAGTTTGCGCATCTGGCAGCGTGCCATTGGGCTAGCTAGCATGTACACGGTGTGTGTGTGTGTGTGTGTGTGTGTGCACGGTGTGTGTGTGTGTGTGTGCGTGCGTGTGTGTGTGTGTGTGTGTGTGTGTGTGCAAGGGCTCTCGTTTTCGCTCAGCGGCTCACATTAGGTGACGGTGCTGGTGGTGGGGCTCAGTAGGTAGGGCAGGAAGGCAGACGCTCAAAAGGAGGATGCTCACAGGAGAACGGTGCTGGTGATGCGCCAGTGGAAGAGCAGCCGAGAGGCGCTCAGAAGGAAGGGCACCAGCGTGAGTGCTGGTGGCGTTTGTCAAGTAGACACACGCTCACAGGAGGTGGCGGCGGTGGTGGTGAGTCTGCTAGATGATGTTTAGGGTTCAGGGTTAGGGGTCTAGGGATGTCACAGAGGCGTATACGACCGTGCTCGGCGCGTGTGGCCCGAGCACCTGAATGAGATGGCTGGCTGTTGGTGGTAGGGAACCCCCACTTGGTAAAGAGCGTGGGCGCACCCCCAGGTCCCCGGTTGGGTGCTGGTGCTGGGTGGTCGGTCGGGTGCTGGTGCTGGTGATTGGTTGGGCATGCAGAAGGTTGCCCACAGGAGGTGGTGCTGGTGCCTTGTGGTCGGTTGGGTGCTGGTGCTGGTGGTCGGTTGGGTGCTGGTGTCTATGGTGGTCGGTTGGGTGCTGGTGCTGGTGGTCAGTTGGGCATGTAGAAGGTTGCCCACAGGTTGTGGTGGTCGTTTGCGTGCTGGTGCTGGTGTTGGTGGTCAGGTGGGCATGTAAAAGGTTGCCCGCAGGAGGTGGTGCTGGTGCTGGGTGGTCGGTTGGGTGCTGGTCCTGGTGCTGGGTGGTCGCTTGGGCATGTAAAAGGTTGCCCGCAGGAGGTGGTGCTGGTGCTGGGTGGTCGGTCGGGTGCTGGTCCTGGTGCTGGGTGGTCGCTTGGGCATGTAAAAAGGTTGCCCGCAGGAGATGGTGCTGGTGCTGGGTGGTCGGTTGGGTGCTGGTCCTGGTGCTGGGTGGTCGGTTGGGCATGTGAAAAGTTCCCCGTAGGAGGTGCACCTCCTACGGGTGACCACGTGGTGATCGGTTGGGCATGTGAAAGGTTTCCCACCGGAAGTGGCGCTGGTGCGAGTTGGTGATGGTCAATACAGGGGCAGCACAAACGCTCACACGGAGTGAAGTATAAGTGCAGTAATCGTTGGTGCTAGTTCTGTAAACACTAGAGCGAGGTGCTTGTGCTGGCAGAAATGGGTACAAAGGCAGAACAAAGGGCACAGGTAGAAAGGCCAACAATGTGGTGGTGCTGGTGTTGGTCAGAACGAGCGATGCATATGCAAGACAAGACACTCACAGCATATGCAGGTGCTGGTGATGGCGAGTAGCAGGGCTCTACAGAAGCTCAAAGATCACACGAAGTCCTGGTGTGAGGTGTTGGTCACAAGAAGGGCAGGTAGAAAATAGACAGACAGACAGACAGTCAGAAGTAGAAGTGGGAACGCGACACAATAATATGTAACCACTCTGTGGCGTGCTCCCAGACGTCTGGGCGCGGAGCTCCCACGTACGACGTACGCTGCCCTCAAACGCGTTTCTGCAGAATAGAGGGCGGGCAGCAAAGGGGGGGAGGTGGGCGGGGGCACGTGCAAGCGGGAGACCCATGCTACTTATGACTCCCAGTATTCAGACCCGTTCCTTGGTGCAATCCTACACTCAAATCCAGACAGTCAAATCAAAACAGTTACTAGATTATAGCAACACACCTCACACCGTACAGCTTGTAAGCTACCCTTGAGAAGACCCTCACTCTTGTGTCTGCAGCGTGTTGAGCAAGCAGCAGGGGAGGGGGGCGGGGAAGGGGGAGGGGGAGGGGGGACAGGGGGACAGGGAGGGGGGACAGGGGGACAGGGAGGGGGCACAGCGGCCCAGAGCAGGCTCCATCCTGGGGAGCGTAGAAATACTGATAGGAGATCCAGACACGACGTTCAGATAGGGCTCAAAAGGATGCGATGGTGCTGGTGATGATGGGCGGTGGAAGTACGGCAGTAGAGGTAGGGCAAAGGTTGACAGACACAGTAGATAGACAGACAGACAGACTATCAGACAGTCAGAAGAAGTAGAAGTGGGGACATGCAGTCGCGACGCGACACATTAATAACTGACCACACTGTGGCGTGCTCCCAGACGTCTGGGCGCGGAGCTCCCACGTACGACGTACGCTGCCCTCAAACGCGTTTCTGCAGAATAGAGGGGGGGCAGCAAAGGGGGGGAGGGGGGCGGGGGCACGTGCAAGCGGGAGACCCATGCTACTTATGACTCCCAGTATTCAGACCCGTTCCTTGGTGCAATCCTACACTCAAATCCAGACAGTCAAATCAAAACAATTACTAGATTATAGCCACACACCTCACACCGTACAGCTTGTAAGCTACCCTTGAGAAGCCCCTCACTCTTGTGTCTGCAGCGTGTGGAGCAAGCAGCAGGGGAGGGGGGCGGGGAAGGGGGAGGGGGAGGGGGGACAGGGGGACAGGGAGGGGGGACAGGGGGACAGGGAGGGGGCACAGCGGCCCAGAGCAGGCTCCATCCTGGGGAGCGTAGAAATACTGATAGGAGATCCAGACACGACGTTCAGATAGGGCTCAAAAGGATGTGATGGTGCTGGTGATGATGGGCGGTGGAAGTACGGCAGTAGAGGTAGGGCAAAGGTTGACAGACACAGTAGATAGACAGACGCGACTATCGACATTCGAGAAGTTACGGAAGTGGGACATTGCAGTCGCGGACGCGACACATTAACGAACTGACCACACTGTGGCTGTGCTTTCCCAGACGTCTGGCGCGGAGCTCCCACGTACGACGTACGCATGCCCCAAACGCGTTTCTGCAGAAAAGGAGGCGGGCAGCAAAGGGGGAGCGGGGGCGCGGGCACGTGCAAGCGGGAGGACCATGCTACTTATGACTCCCAGTATTCAGACCCCGTTCCTTGGGCAATCCTACACTCAAATCAGACAGTCAAATCAACAACAGTACTAGATTATAGTCCACACACCTCACACCGTACATCTGTAAGCTTACCTTGAGAAGACCCTCACTCTTGTGTCTGCAGCGTGTTGGCAAGCAGCAGGGGGGGGGGAAGGGGAGGGGAGGGGGACAGCGGGGACAGGAGAGGGGGAACAGGGGACGACGGGAGGGGGCACAGGGCCAGCAGCAGGCTCCATCCTGGGAGCGTAGAATACTGATAGGAGATCAGACTACGACCGTTCAGATAGGGCTCAAAAGGATGTGATGGTGCTGGTGATGATGGGCGGTGGAAGTACGGCAGTAGAGGTAGGGCAAAGGTTGACAGACACAATAGATAGACAGACAGACAGACTATCAGACAGTCAGAAGAAGTAGAAGTGGGGACTTGCAGTCGCGACGCGACACATTAATAACTGACCACACTGTGGCGTGCTCCCAGACGTCTGGGCGCGGAGCTCCCACGTACGACGTACGCTGCCCTCAAACGCGTTTCTGCAGAATAGAGGGCGGGGAGCAAAGGGGGGGAGGGGGGCGGGGGCACGTGCAAGCGGGAGACCCATGCTACTTATGACTCCCAGTATTCAGACCCGTTCCTTGGTGCAATCCTACACTCAAATCCAGACAGTCAAATCAAAACAGTTACTAGATTATAGCCACACACCTCACACCGTACAGCTTGTAAGCTCCCCTTGAGAAGACCCTCACTCTTGTGTCTGCAGCGTGTGGAGCAAGCAGCAGGGGAGGGGGGCGGGGAAGGGGGAGGGGGAGGGGGGACAGGGGGACAGGGAGGGGGGACAGGGGGACAGGGAGGGGGCACAGCGGCCCAGAGCAGGCTCCATCCTGGGGAGCGTAGAAATACTGATAGGAGATCCAGACACGACGTTCAGATAGGGCTCAAAAGGATGTGATGGTGATGGTGATGATGGGCGGTGGAAGTACGGCAGTAGAGGTAGGGCAAAGGTTGACAGACACAGTAGATAGACAGACAGACAGACTATCAGACAGTCAGAAGAAGTAGAAGTGGGGACATGCAGTCGCGACGCGACACATTAATAACTGACCACACTGTGGCGTGCTCCCAGACGTCTGGGCGCGGAGCTCCCACGTACGACGTACGCTGCCCTCAAACGCGTTTCTGCAGAATAGAGGGCGGGCAGCAAAGGGGGGGAGGAGGGCGGGGGCACGTGCAAGCGGGAGACCCATGCTACTTATGACTCCCAGTATTCAGACCCGTTCCTTGGTGCAATCCTACACTCAAATCCAGACAGTCAAATCAAAACAGTTACTAGATTATAGCAACACACCTCACACCGTACAGCTTGTAAGCTACCCTTGAGAAGACCCTCACTCTTGTGTCTGCAGCGTGTTGAGCAAGCAGCGGGGGAGGGGGGCGGGGAAGGGGGAGGGGGAGGGGGGACAGGGGGACAGGGAGGGGGGACAGGGGGACAGGGAGGGGGCACAGCGGCCCAGAGCAGGCTCCATCCTGGGGAGCGTAGAAATACTGATAGGAGATCCAGACACGTTCTCCACGCGAGACGTTCAGATAGGGCTCAAAAGGAAATGTGATGGTGCTGTGATGATGGGCGGTGGAAGTACGGCAGTGGGGAAGGGCAAAGGTTGACAAGAACACAGTAGATAGACAACAGACAGAACATCAGACAGTCGAAGAAGTAGAAGTGGGACATGCAGGTCGCGACGCGACACATTAATAACTGACCACACTGTGGCGTGCTCCCAGACGTCTGGGCGCGGAGCTCCCACGTACGACGTACGCTGCCCTCAAACGCGTTGCTGCAGAATAGAGGGCGGGCAGCAAAGGGGGGGAGGGGGGCGGGGGCACGTGCAAGCGGGAGACCCATGCTACTTATGACTCCCAGTATTCAGACCCGTTCCTTGGTGAAATCCTACACTCAAATCCAGACAGTCAAATCAAAACAGTTACTAGATTATAGCCACACACCTCACACCGTACAGCTTGTAAGCTACCCTTGAGAAGACCCTCACTCTTGTGTCTGCAGCGTGTGGAGCAAGCAGCAGGGGAGGGGGGCGGGGAAGGGGGAGGGGGAGGGGGGACAGGGGGACAGGGAGGGGGGACAGGGGGACAGGGAGGGGGCACAGCGGCCCAGAGCAGGCTCCATCCTGGGGAGCGTAGAAATACTGATAGGAGATCCAGACACGACGTTCAGATAGGGCTCAAAAGGATGTGATGGTGCTGGTGATGATGGGCGGTGGAAGTACGGCAGTAGGGGTAGGGCAAAGGTTGACAGACACAGTAGATAGACAGACAGACAGACTATCAGACAGTCAGAAGAAGTAGAAGTGGGGACATGCAGTCGCGACGCGACACATTAATAACTGACCACACTGTGGCGTGCTCCCAGACGTCTGGGCGCGGAGCTCCCACGTACGACGTACGCTGCCCTCAAACGCGTTTCTGCAGAATAGAGGGCGGGCAGCAAAGGGGGGGAGGAGGGCGGGGGCACGTGCAAGCGGGAGACCCATGCTACTTATGACTCCCAGTATTCAGACCCGTTCCTTGGTGCAATCCTACACTCAAATCCAGAACAGTCAATCAAAAGTTACTAGATTATAGCCACACACCTCACACGTAGCAGCTTGTAAGCTACCCTGAGAGACCCTCACTCTTGTGGTCTGCAGCGTGTTGAGTCAAGCAGCAGGGGAGGGGGTGCGGGAAATAAGAAGGGGAGGGGGAGGGGACAATCGGGGGAGCAGGGAGGGGGACAGGGGGACAGGGAGGGGGCACAGCGGCCCAGAGCAGGCTCCATCCTGGGGAGCGTAGAAATACTGATAGGAGATCCAGACACGACGTTCAGATAGGGCTCAAAAGGATGTGATGGTGCTGGTGATGATGGGCGGTGGAAGTACGGCAGTAGAGGTATGGCAAAGGTTGACAGACACAGTAGATAGACAGACAGACAGACTATCAGACAGTCAGAAGAAGTAGAAGTGGGGACATGCAGTCGCGACGCGACACATTAATAACTGACCACACTGTGGCGTGCTCCCAGACGTCTGGGCGCGGAGCTCCCACGTACGACGTACGCTGCCCTCAAACGCGTTTCTGCAGAATAGAGGGCGGGCAGCAAAGGGGGGGAGGGGGGCGGGGCACGTGCAAGCGGGAAAGACCCAAGCTAACTTATGAAAACTCCCAGTATCAGAACCGTTCCTTGTGCAAATCCTACAACTCACCAGACAGTCAAATCAAAACAGTTACTAGATTATAGCCACACACCTCACACCGTACAGCTTGTAAGCTACCCTTGAGAAGTCCCTCACTCTTGTGTCTGCAGCGGGTTGAGCAAGCAGCAGGGGAGGGGGGCGGGGAAGGGGGAGGGGGAAGGGGGGGACAGGGGAACAGGAGGGGGCAGGGGAACAGGGAGGGGCAGCAGCGGCCCAGAGCAGGCTCCATCCTGGGGAGCTTAGAAATACTGATAGGAGATCCAGACACGACGTTCAGATAGGGCTCAAAAGGATGTGATGGTGCTGGTGATGATGGGCGGTGGAAGTACGGCAGTAGAGGTAGGGCAAAGGTTGACAGACACAGTAGATAGACAGACAGACAGACTATCAGACAGTCAGAAGAAGTAGAAGTGGGGACATGAAGTCGCGACGCGACACATTAATAACTGACCACACTGTGGCGTGCTCCCAGACGTCTGGGCGCGGAGCTCCCACGTACGACGTACGCTGCCCTCAAACGCGTT